>VMDO01002870.1:0-156703 GCA_007922755.1 Pedetes capensis | reverse complement strand
ATCTCGGAAGCTAAGCAGGGTCGGGCCTGGTTAGTACCTGGATGGGAGACCGCCTGGGAACACCAGAAGCTGTAGGCTTGGGAGAAGGACCTGGCAACCCCCTTCCAAAAATCAATCTGCCATTGAAAACCCTATGAACAGCAGAGAAGCACTGACAATAGTGTTTCCCCTGTTGTACAGAGGGTCGCTATGAGTTGGAAACTGACTCGACAGCACCTAACAACAACAATAATTTTGGGCAGAACTGCGTACCCCTCAAGTTTATAGGTGGAAGTGGTACCCCCCGTACCTCCTGAGTATGACTGTTTTAGGGGGTAGGGTCTTGAAGAGAATGAAGGTTAAATGAGGTCCTCAGTGTGGGCTCTAATCCACCCTGATTGGCTTCCTTGTAAGAAGACATGGGACATGGATGTCATAATAAAGACCACACGAGGGCCCAGGGGAGGATGCCAGCTGCAAGCCAAGGAGAGTCCAGAAAATCCCACCCTGCTGACACCTCGACCTCGGACTTGTGGCCTCCAGACCTGGAAGGAATACATTTCTGTTGTTTGAGCCCCACGTCATGGGACTCTGTCAGGGCATCACTGAGCAGCAGATGCAGTGTCCTTCCCACTTCAGTGAAAGGGCTCCATCTTCCAGCCTCCGGTGCTCCTAACCCCACGCCTGGCTCTGCTCAATTATGGTGTTAATTTTAGCTCACTGGACACACATACATGCTATATGTCTTCAGACAGGCATTATGATTCTAGAGGGTGGGGGAAATCTATTCAATGTGAACCCTACTTGCCTGTGAATGCCAACTAAAGAATATTTTTTGTGCATTGATTATTTGAAAGATGAGTACAATCAGGACTTCATCGTCTGAGTCAAAGGTGCTAGCGAGCCCAGGGATATTTCTTCTGACTCCAGATAAGCAAAACAGATTTTGCCTCCAGCCTCTATTAAGTGTATATTGGGATTGGTCTCATGTATTAATGTGGGTATTCTATGTCCATTAAATTTGGGAAAACCCAAACTGTGGAAGCAAGTTAATGACTTGCCTTTCAATTTGTTTGAAAATTTTGAACCCCGTATTTTATTTGACCTTCCAGCCCCAATTCACTCACCATTGATGTGAGCTAAGCAAAGAAGATGTTGTAGTTCCTATTTAAAAGGTGAAAAATCTTAGGTTAAGAAAGGTCAAGAGACTAATATGATTATAGTTAACCACAACACATTGTATGTTTGAAAATTGCTCAAAGAATGGATATTAAGTATTCTTCCCACAAAAAGATAACTATATGAGGTAATGCATAGTTAGGTCACTTTAGCTATTCCGTAATATTTACATATTTCAAAGCCTCATGTTCTATATCATAAGTATAGATAAACTTTATTTTAAAATTAAAAATAGGAGACAAGAAGCTTTGCCAAGGATCTTGCCTACCTCGTAGCCTGGCGGGGCACACAGGGGGGCCCTGGTACTTTGTTGATGAACTAGTCCTGTGATGATGTCATCAATGCGTGGTCTTCATAGGGGAGAAATGAAAGAGTTCTGTGCAGCCTCTTCTCATCTCTAAAGGAAAAGGGAAAGGAAACAAACAAAAAGAAAAAAATCCATAGCTTCATATGAACAAGCCAGAAGATTTGTTTTTCAACTATCTATGCTACAAATTCTTAGCGTCAAAACCAGAAACTGAAAGCAATCTCCACATACTCTCTCTGGGGATAAATGACCTACTTCAGCTTGCATTACTCCCTGTGGTTGCTTTGAGCCTTGGGAATTACCTTGTCCATGTATTTTCATTCAGAGTGAATGCTTTAATATATTTCTTTAATCATCTGTTGCACCAGAGAATATTATTTCATGCATATTAAATACCAGAACATGTAATAGACTGGTGTTCTGACTAATAAACGCACTCAGAGCATGTCACTGGACTTATTGCTTTTCCTTGCTTCAGGACAGATGTCTTTTATTTGGCAAATAATAATAATAATGAGGATGAGGAAGAGGACAGTGCTTCTATTAAACAAAGGGAACTATTTTGTTTAAAAATGGCGCCATGGCCTTGCTTCGATCATTATGCTTCTGAAGGAGCCAATTCTCTACCCTATTTCCAGAGTGTTTTACCCGCTTCTCAGGCAAATCATTTGGCAAATTTAGGAACTTTCTGTGTGCTCAGCATGAGATTTGCAGAAGTATCAAGACGTAGTGTCTACCTAGAAGGACTTCTAGTCTGATTTGAGTGTGTAAGACTCCCACAAAATAAATGGCGAAAGTTACAAATCACATTATTTGGAAAAGAGAGCGGGGCAAAGGACTCCACAGAGGGATGGAGGCTGAGTGGGATTTAGGTAAAAGAGGAAGATTGGGATGGGGAGACAGAAGAATTCTGGGTCCGAGGAAAGCACGTAAACAGAGGTGCAATGTTCCATTTGATTCCAGTGAAACAGCCCCTGTTCCACTCACTCGTCGAAGCGATAGAGTTGCAAAGATAAAGGACATGGTCTCTGTTCTAGAACCGACTAACAAGCAGACTGTCATAGTGTGACAAGTCATGCTGGAACCGGCGTGGCATGCTTCCTGACCTCCGAGGCGGGCCACATGACATAGCTGAGGAGGAACAAGAGGGCAAGGAAGAGTTCCACAGAGGTGCTCGTGCCTAGAGGACTCTTATTAGAGGGATTTTAAGACAGGAAGGAATCGGCCAGAGGAGCAGACATTCCGGCAGATGGAATCATTTGGTGAGGGAGAGGAGAAAGACATATTATGCTGCCCTTCATAAGTATGCACAATTACTACATGTTAATCAAATTCTTAAAAAAAAGTTTGAGATGGAAATGTTAACTACCTTGATTTAATTATATTACACACTGTGTACATGTACTGAATTATCACGCTGTA
Source organism: Pedetes capensis (assembly GCA_007922755.1). Taxonomy (NCBI): domain Eukaryota; kingdom Metazoa; phylum Chordata; class Mammalia; order Rodentia; family Pedetidae; genus Pedetes; species Pedetes capensis. Next base: position 153,816 of record VMDO01002870.1, on the reverse strand, counting down.
CTCCACACACTTGTACAATGAAAATAAAAATAGATTAAAAAAAAAAGAGAGCTCATCAAATGGCTCAGTTTGGCTAGAGCGAGGCTGGGTGCCAGCGGGCAGGGAGAAATGATGTTGCAGACAGGGCTAGGGAGAAGCTGGTCAATGACAGTGTGGGAAAATGGCTTTGCCGATTACAGTGAGCAAATATCACACCCAGAACAGCAAGAGGGAAAGCTGGATTAGAGCGTGGTCTTGCCATAAAAACAAAGAAAAGAAAGAAAAGATGAAAGAAAGAAAGACGAAAAAAGGAAGAAAGACGAAAAAGAAAGGGAAAAGTCATGTTTACTTTCACAAGAAGTTTGGAGTTGATCTGAAAATGAACCAGAGTTCACGGTTTTGTTAGCAGTTATTTTTGTGAGGGTCATGTGGTGTGGGTCTCTTGTGCATGGTAACATGCAGTCAAAATGATCAAACCAGACTGTGTGAATGGGGTCATCAAAGCCATTCTCTCTGATTGAGCCAACATCACATAATGATGACAAGTGGAAAATTAATGTTATGCCCTCAATGATCTCAACTCATGCCAATCTTTCTCAAATAATTAGTTTTGTCCTAGTTTCTGATGTGTTTAAATTCCTTGTATTATACAGCATAATTTGTATTCAAGTGAATCTGAACTTCACCATTGCGTTATTCCTGTATTTTAAATTCTTATTTATAGACTCAAAAATCTCCAAGAGTTGCTTAACCTAGACCATGTTAGAACTGTGAAAAGTCTGTAGATATTGTCTTCCTTCCTAGAACTTAATCAACCAAGAATATTTGGAAGACTTTTAACCAGGTGATGGAAATGGAAATGTATGAGAGAGACTTGTTACAATTGTTTTGTGCCATTGAGCTGGATCTGACTTATAGTAATTCAATATACAACAGAAAAACCACTACCTGACACTGTGCCATGCACATGATCTTTCTATGTTTGAGCCCAATGTTGCAGTCACTATGTTTCTTCTCGTTTTGAGTCGTGCCACCTCAGTAAAAGGAGGTCCCAGGGGCTTTACTACATTTGTATCATTAAGGTTGACTGTATTTGGAGGAGGCAAATCTTCACCAGTCTTTTCTTGAATGCCTCCCAGCCTGGGAGGTGCATTTTGTGGCACTATACCTGGCAGTGCTTCTCTGCTAGTCATGAGGCCCTAGGTTTAATCCCCAGCACTGCAAAAATAAAAAAATGAATAAAACTCAAAGTGCAGACACTACAGAATGAAAATCGACTTTTACAGTACGTATATTTGTTCTCTCTCATCAGCGGTGCCCTGCATAGGCGTTCTGAAGACGCGTGTACCTCCTCACTCCACACTGGAAACTCTTGCTCATTGTATCAGTGTCTCAATGGGACACCACTGACTGGGTGGCTCAACCGACAGACATTGACTTTCTCTCAGTCCTGGAGGACAACGTCCAAGATCAAGGTGCCCAGGTGGGTTTCTGGGGAGGCCTCTCTTCTGGGGTCACTTTCCAGGGGGTCTTTTCCCTGTGTGGAGAAGGAGAGTCCCCTCTGGTATCTCACAAGGGCACTAGTTCCATCAGATTAGGGCCTAACACGTAGGACCTCTTTTCACCTTTGTCATCTCCTCACCGTTAGCAATAATCACAGTGGGAAGGAAGGTTTCGGCACTTGAACTTGGGGGACGGTGCAGTTCAGTCCATAACATTCATCAATATTCTTCAGAAGAGCTAAACCATAACTTTAGTTATTAAAACTTTTACTAGTCAGACGCGGTGGCACACACCTGTAATCCCAGCCATTCAGGTAGCAGAGGCAGGGGGATCGCAAGTTTGAGACCAGAGGCAGTCTGTGTAAAATAGTGAGACTCTGTCTCAAAAAGTAAAAAAAAAAAAGTGGGTGGAGTGGGGGCAGCTCAGTGGTCCAGCACTTGCAGAGCATGCAGGTTCGAGGCACTGGGTTCAATCCCTAGTACTGCAAAACAAACAAACAAAAAACCAAAAGAAACACCTCTTACTAAGCCACTGCTGCTGTCTTATGTATTTATATATAAATATTTTCAGTTTCATAAATCCTTATACCAGCTATCATTTGTAGCCCATAGATGAATTTATCCCACAGGGGTCTGTTAGCATGTTGGGCTGTGGGCTTGCATGTTGCTGTGACGCTGAAAGCTATGCCACCGGTATTTCACATACTAGCAGGGCCACCCATGGTGGACAGGTTTCAGTCGAGCTTCCAGACTAAGACAGACAAGGGCGAAGGACCTGGCAGCCCACTCTAGAAACAGCCATTGAAAACCCTATGCATAACAGGGAATTACTGTCAAATATTGTCCCAGAAAATGAGCCCTCCAGGCTGGAAGGCATTCAAGAAATGACTGGGGAAGAGTTACCTCCTCAAAGTAGAGTTGACCTTAGTGATGGGAACGGAGTAAAGCCACTGGGACCTCCTTTTGCTGACGTGGCAGGACTCACAATGAGAAGAAAACATGGCTGCAACAATGGGTTCAAACTTAAAAAGATCCCATGCATAGCACAGTGTCAGGGAGTTTCGTTCTGTTGCACATAGGGTTGCTATGAGTCAGTGGCTTGGGAGGAGTGGTAGACTTATTACCTGGGCATTGTGGTTTCCTTAGAAGAATCCAAGACCAGGAATTTCACACTGGCCTTCCAGGAGTCCAAAAGAAGGGCACAAAGCCTCGGGGTCCCGGGCGGTCTCCTGCCTCTCATTTCCTCCAGGCAGAGAAGCTTTCTCTACTCCTCCTCAGTCAGGAACAGCCCTGAGTGAGAACCCACCACCTCAATCTGCCAACAACAAGATGCGGTTATAAGTCTATTAGTAAGGCTGAAATGCTCCCTTGGAGGTCATGGGAGCAGTCTACTATCGCACCAGTAAGACGTCTAGGCTGGGACTCCTAGATGGTGGAGGAGAGGTTTAGTAGAGAAGAGAAGTCTAACTAGCTAGATGTGGGCATCCACAGCGAGATGATAGCTGAGGAAACTGCTCAAATGTGATTCTTCATGCAGAACATCAGACGTGGCTTTTAAAAGCTCACTTTTGATTATCTGTCTCTTGTTCAGAGCTTTTAAGTGGAAAGACTTGGTTTCACCGAAGGTGGCTCAGCTCAGAGAGTGTAGGAACCAAATTCTGCCCCACACCAGTCCTACAAATAACGAGTAATACCACAGACCCTTTGCATGAGCCACACACCCTCAGGAGTCTGTTGTATAAAGCAATCTGTCCACGGCTGGCAGGCCCCGTTCTACCCTTAGCTGTCTGGTTTCTGTAAGACTGACTTCTGAAGAACGTGGACACTGGTTCCACCTTTCTAGAACACTTGTTATATGACCCGTGCAACCTTTCCTTCTGTTAGATGTAGGTGGCTCTATAATGCCAAGCTTTCTCCCCAATGTTATTAAACTCTGAAGTACAATCCAGAAACCACTATAATCTGAGAAACTATGAAGAAGTAAGACATGGGATAAAATCCAAGTAAATGGCCTTATTTCCATGGTGCCATTATGTCATTAGCCTGTTTATTTAGAGGTAATTTAAATTATCCCAATATAGTTTGTGTAGTGCTCATGCTATAAAGGATAGACTGAATTTTAAGTTCTTTGTTCACCATAGAACGTTTACTTTACTGGCTCAGAGTTTTATTCAGTAAATGATATTTTTGGCTTATTAGGCAATTCACAACCTATACACTCACATAGGACATCACTTGCTGTCACCACAAATTACAGGGTAGGAACACCTCACCTCACTACATGTCCCTCCCTCATAATCAGCGATTCCATACTGGGGGGATATAAACCAAATTATATCCTTTCTCCAAGGATCCTTTCCTTTCTCAGAGTGTTAGCCATTATTATTAAGGGTGCTCACTCTGTGCAGTTTAGGCCAGTCTCCTAATCTGGCAGGAAGGCTCATTGGTTAATTGAACATTTACGTGACTTCCGAGGCCACGCAGATTTAGTGGTAGCTTCTTTGCCGGGAGGAAATGAGAGGCAGGAGACTGCCTGGGACCCCGAGGCTTTCTGTGCCCTTCTTATGGACTCCTGGAAGGCCAGTGTGAAATTCCTGGTCTTGGATTCTTCTAAGGAAACCACAATGCCCTGCTAATAAATCTACCCGTCTCTGCCTTAAAGCTCCTTAAACAGGACTTGAGTGTGACTTTGACTTGGCCAACCCTGTATCACCTACCACCCATTGTCTTGGCAAACCATCCTAGAATATCACCAATTGTTATCATATTTGTTTTCAGCCAGTGTGCCCTGGTCTGTCCTCTCTCCAAAGACAGTCTCTATAATTTGCTCAAAAAGTTAACCATATCATTCTAATCTGCCAAGGATGGTCACACACTGAAATTTCATGAGCTTCCCACCCGAGGAAGAGATCTAGGTCAACTTCCAGTGGGTGCTGTTGGTTAAAAATGAGGGATTAGGTTACAGGACACACAGTTCCCTGCAGATCTGTCACCGGAAGTCTACCTGAAAAAGCCCAGTGAGTACTGGTCAGTAGTGTCAGTATAGGAATGCTGAATAGGAAAGCATGTGAGTTTCTACATCTGCCTTATCTATTAAATAACTTATGCCTAGTGATACTCAAACCTCACTGAAGGTAATTGCTCAGGGAAGCTTCTTAAACATAAACGCCTCGGTCTATCCCAGAGTTACGGAGTGAGAACCTATAGGTAATGAGGTCTGGGAGTCTGCATATTGGCATGGTTAGGTGATTTTGAAGATCAACTAGGTTGAGGACTACTATTTTAGATACGTATAGTAGGCTGCTTGTGGTTAGACGGTTTTAATCCAGAGGCAGAAGGCATTGCAGCAGGGCAGGCATGGTGGGGCTTGCAGCATAGAATCTCACATCTTGTGATTGGGAAGTGGAGAGCAGAGAGTGACCAGAACCAGGACTCCAGGTAAAACCCCCTAAAGCCCCACCCACAGGGAGCCACTTCTGCAAAGCTAGGATCCCACCGCCCAACATCCCCATAGCCTCTGCAAACCGCACCACCAGCTGGCGGTGAAACGTTTAAACACATGACCTTTGGGGGACATTTAGATTGAAACCGTAACGGCCACCTTCCAGCTCACTGAGATATTGACAGACAGGGCTGGTGGGACAGGGGAAGCCTTTTGTTGTAGTTCTATTACATATCAGGGATGGAATAAACGTTTGACAAATCTATCTGTGCTTCTGGAGAAATATCAATTTTTTACAAAATCTAGGATATAATTGAAATTCTGAGTTGCATCTCAATTATTTCACTTAAACTGGTCGTTAAAGGTCCTCAGTCAACTGACAACTGTGTGCATTTACTCCAGAATCTTCACGGACAAAGGAGGAACTTCAGTGTTCTCAGGGGGAGCTGTGTGCTTCCTCTAATTCGGTCTTATGCTGAAAGAAAATGTTAGCTGATCTCTAGAATACCACCAGCCTGCAGCTGTAGCCCCGTGGCATCCGATCCCATCAGATCTCAGAAGCTAAGCAGGGTCAGGCCTGGTTAGTACTTGGATGGGAGACCACCTGGGAACTTGGCAACCCCCTCCCAAAAATCAATCTGCCATTGAAAACCCTATGAACAGCAGAGAAGCACTGACAATAGTGTTTCCCCTGTTGTACAGAGGGTCGCTATGAGTCGGATACCGACTCGACGGCACCTAACAACAACAACAAGAATACCACCAGATTTTCAAGTTTGGAAGTATGTAATGAGCGCAATAAGAGTTGTGGAGTACTAATTGTATTATAAAACATTGTGCCCAACTTATTTAATTTCTAGAATTTGCTGTCTCCCTGTCGGACTTCAGATAGGTTAAATGATTTGCCCACAGCTGGTAAGTGGCTGGGGTTACACTGAAACTCGGAGTTTGTGACTCCAGGGTGACTGCACATCACATCGCTTTTCTTTTCCTCTTAGAAGTGCAAAAATGTATACGCCATGGTGGTGTGCTAAATCATGCCAGGAGGTGCCAGCAGTATTTCTTCTCTTAGGCACCGGTGCTGTGAAGTTGAACACAGCACTTTTTAAATTCTTACTTGGCACTCCATTATCATTAGATTGATTTAACTCAGCTATATTTTTAATATTTCAAATTTGGAAGATATATGGCACATGGTTTCATTTTCTTTTATGACTTTGTAAAATACTGTGGAAATGGGGAAGGAAAACACGTGGTGACACGGTTCACCAGAACATAACCCTCCTCCTGCCTTTCATGATACCCAGCGCCCGACTCTCTCTCTCCTGATCCTTTTAGGCTCCATGGAGGATCACCTCCCTCCACCTGCCCATTAGATGTGTACTCCTCAGAGCTCTCTTCTTGGATCTCCTGGCCCAGAGGACATCAGGGAGTCACGTCATGGGTGCTCTCCTCCATTCAGTCTCCACTGTCATCTGTGTACTCATGACTTCACCTTTGGGACAGGCCACTTGGACCTTGCAGAACTATAGATCCTCCTCCTCATCCTCTTTCTCTCCTCCTCTGTACTGGGGGTTGAGTCAAGGGCCTTGTGCATGGGAGGCAAGTGCCCTATCACTGAGCTGCACCTCAGGCCCCTCTTTTTATTTTTATTTGGAGACAGAGTCTCACTGAGTTGCACAGGCTGCCTCTGGCCTTGAACTCACGATCCTCCTGCTTTAGCCTCTCGAGTCACTTGGGAGTACAGGCCTGCATGATGGTGGCCAGCTACGATCCCATTATTCTTACTGGACAGTCCCGTCTGGACAACCCACAGAAAACTAGATCCCACTGTGCCCCAAAGTGAACTCGCCACTTTCCCACACCTGTGCTCTGCACAACCCAGTGGCTCTGCCTCCCTCCACAGTGCCCTCAGTGGTACCTGGAAGTCATTCTCAAGTTCTTGCTCTCTTTCCTTATATCCGAGTATTCATCTAGTGCTATTGTTTTGCCTCTATTATTTAGCCTATAAGTGACTTTTTAGAGACAGGGTCTCACTATGTACCCCAGGCTAGCCTCCAACTTGTGATCCTCCTACTGTGGCCTTTTATACCTTGTTTGTACCTCTCAAAGTCTCTCCTCTGTACCCCATCTTTCCCCACCTTGTTAGATCAATCTGCATTGTTCTAAGACGTTTCCTCCTGAGTGCCCCCTCAGCTCTGTCCTTGTCTGTCTTTAGGAATTGATGTCTTTTAACCTTTAAGCTGATTTTCTTTAATTTTCACTTTCTCCTTCATCAATTTCTCAAAATCAGTAAGCAAAAAATGTATGTTTTAATGAGAACATACACTTTGTTAACTCAAATGAATAAAGACTGGCTTTTCCTCTCATCTATTTTATTTTTCTGATATGGGTGAGATGCATATAGGAATTGGAGCCCCTGAAACTGTACAATATGTTGTCTTAACTCAGCTCCTATATCAAAACTTAGAAGTCCTTTATAGCACTGAAGACCATTTTTATTTAATTCAACTGAAAATATAAAACAATCACTTTTCAACAGGAATTTAAATTTCCCTTTTTTTTATTGGACATTTTTAATGTACACGTTAATGTGATTCATTCTGACATGCTTCTCATTGTGGCATTTACATATATGCATTTTGATGTACATTATTCATATAGATTCCCCCTTACCCTCTTGTATGCCTCCACCCCACCCTCCCCATCTAAGTCTTCTTTATCATTTACTTGGTAATATTTTTCTATATGTACTTGAGTCCCAGTCCTGTTTAATATAGAAATTTTTCCTGAAGCGAACTTTGTTATTATCTTGTCAGAACAATTGCATGCATTTTCTAGACCATTTATATTGACACCATTCTTGGCTTTTTTTTTCCCATTTTATTTTGATCCGACCTTTGAATAGGATGTTTCCTCCTCATAATATTGATTCAACGCCCACATATGAGTGAGAAGACATGGTGTTTCTCTTTCTGAGCTTGGGTTCGTTCACTTAAAATAATTTTCTCTAATTCCATCCATTTTGCTGCGAATGACCTTATTTCATTTTTCTTGATTGCTGAGTAGTATTCCATTGTGTATCTGTACCACAGTTTATTTATCCATTCTTCTGTTGAAGGGCACTTTGGTTGATTCCTTATCCTTGCTATTGTGAAAAGTGCAGCATTGAACATGGAGATGCAGGTGTCTCGGTGGTATGATGACCCATCTTCCTTTGGGTAAATTCCCAGTAGTGTTATAGCTGGGTCATACGGTAGATCTCTTTTTAGTTTTTTAAGATATCCCCATATTGATTTCCACAGTGGCTGGACCAATTTACAGCTCCACCAACAATGTAATAGTGTTCCTTTTTCACCGCAACCTCGCCAGCATTAAGTTTCCCTTTTTAAAAAAAGATATGTTCTTCCAGATGGTGAATGGTCACAATCTGGGTCCAGAAAAAAAAAATATATGAACAGCAACACTCCACAGGAACAATTTTCATTTTTTATGGTTGAGCAAATGCTTCACCAAAGAAGATATACAGAAGTCAATAAAGCATGTGAAAAGATGCTCAAAAAGTCAATAAGCATATGAAAAGATGCTTAACATAATTAGGTATTATGGAATTTCAAAAACTGAAACCCGAGTGGGATACTACTACTTTTAAAATGGCTAAAGGGGAAAAAAAAAAAAAAAAAAAACGCTGGCAATACCAACCATTTTGGCAAGGATGGGAAGCAACTAGAATTCTCATCCACTGCTAGTAGGAATGTAAAAATGGTACCACAGATTATCATTGTCTAAAAGTTAAATATATACTTACTATAATGGTAAAGGGACTGAGATTTGGCTCAGTTGGTAGCGCACCCTCTGCAGTCTCTGAGGTCCTGGGTTCGATTCCCAGCACAGCAAAAATGGGAGAAGGACATGGCAATCCACTGTTGAGGCAATCCCAAAACAATCAGCCATTGAAAACCCTATGAGGGTCACTATGAGTCAGATATGACTCTACGGCACCTAATAACAACATAATGATAAAGGCATTCCATTTCTATGTATTTACCCAAGAGAAACAAAAATCTATATCCTCACAAAGACTTGTACATGAATGCTCAGTAGCAGCTTGATGCATAACATCTAAAACCTGAATAAAATCAAAATGCCTATTAACAAGTGAAATGGATAAAGTATTCGAGGCAGGCAATGGAATATTACTCAACAATAAAAGGGAACATATTTTTGATAAACACGACATGGATGACTCTCAAAACAATCTGAATGAGAAGTGTTACATTATCTGGTGAAAGAGATGACGTGAGCTACATGGGGTGGCGCACACCTGTAATCCCAGCAATGCAGGAGCCTGAGGCAGGAATATCACAAGTTTTGAAGCCAGAGGCAGACTGAGCAATTTAGCGACATTCTGTATCAAAATGAAAAATAAAAGAATGGGCTAAGGGCGTAGCTCAATGGTAGAGCACTTGCCTAGCGTGTAAAGGATTTGATCTCCAGCCCCTGAAAAAAATTTTCCAGCATCATTAAGGTTATTAATCAGTTGATTCTGAATTAATCTAAAGGAAAACCCTAGCCTCACAGGCATGACTTAATTACATGACCTTTAAATATGGGTCTAAAGATGAGAAAGCAAGACAGCTCTGAAGCACTAGAACAGTCTGACTGCCGTTGCTGGTTTTGCACACAGAAGAGACTACTTGGCAAGAAGGACAGGCATTCTCCAGAAGCTGACAGCGATCAAGGAAACAGGGACTTCAGCCCAACAACTGCAAAGAACTGAATTCCACTAATCTAGATGACTTCAGAGAAAGATACTAAGTTCTACGTAAGATGACAGTCCTAGCCAACACCTTGATTTCAGCTTTGTGAGACCCTGAGAGGAGGACCTAGCAAATTCATACCCAAGATTCTGCCCTGCAAAATAACTGGTAGTGTTTTAAACTGCTAAGTTTGCAGGCATTTTTCCTATAGCAATAGAAAAATAATCCTCATGGTAAAACTACCATGAAAGAACTATTGGCACAAATACCACAGCTGAGTGCTTGCCTAGTGGGGTGACCAAGACATCTGATCCCTTAGTTTGCCCTTGTCAGGCCATTGTTGCTGCAACTGCCCATTTACCACTATTTACTGGATAAAAAATCACGAGGAGACCACTTCAGTGAATCCCTCAGCTTTGGAGATGTGTGATAAAAAAATAGAATGAATGTTTATATTATTAAAAATGTATTACAGTAAAAGGCACATTGCCATTAAACACCCTCAAAATACTGCCCCTCCCCCAGTTTCAAGCACACTTATCCTGTCACTCTTGCCACTTTCTGAGGCAGTTTTGGAAGTCCTTTTTCATGAGTGTCTTTAGTTTCATCCTCTATCGCGATAATGCTCCATGTCACACCTTGCTTCCCATGCGGCAATTTCTGCCAAATATAAACATTATGGTGTGTCCTTATCCACCTTATTCACTAGATCTGTCACTGTCGGACTTCTCTTTCCTAAGGTCAAAATGACCACAAAAGGTAAACGTTTTGAATTGTTTGAGGACATCTGAGGCAGCCACAATGGCACAACTGAAGACGTTTATGAAAGAGAGCTTCCAGAACTGCATCAGAACGTGGCAAGAATGATGGGATAAGCGTGTTCAAAGTTGGGTGGAGTGAGGGTTAATACCAATGTCTTTTGCTGTAATAAACTTTTAAAATTTAGCCATTCACCGTATCTTTTAATCATAATTTGTATCTCTTTCTGGGCCCCATTATGTAGGACAACACTCACAATATTCAGCATCTTTTATGTAGCAAGTGTCCAGAAGAATGAGTCTCTCCTTCACTTGTTGTTGTTGTTAGGTGCCGTCGAGTCGGTATCCAACTCATAGCGACCTTCTGTACAACAGGGGAAACACTATTGTCAGTGCTTCTCTGCTGTTCATAGGGTTTTCAATGGCTGATTGATTTTTGGGAGGGGGTTGCCAGGTCCTTCTCCCAAGCCTACAGCTTCTGGTGTTCCCAGGCAGTCTCCCATCCAAGAACTAACCAGGCCCGACCCTGCTTAGCTTCCAAGATCTGACGGGATCGGATGCCACAGGGCTACCGCTGCAGGCCTCCTTCACTTGCTCCTCCTTTAATGAAGGCTCTCGATGACCTCGATGTAGTCATGACTTCAGCGTCAATGGCTCCTTCTTTATTTCCTGGCAGAAGAATTCTTCCATGGGGACCAGAACCTCTAATCTAGTAGAGAAATGTTGTTAGGTGCTGTCAAGTCAGATCCAACTTATAGCGACCTGATGTACAACAGAACAAAAAACTCCCCAACACTGTGCCATGCCTAGCGCTATGTCAGTGCTTCTCTGCTATTCATAGGGTTTTCAGTGGCTGACTGTTTCGGGATTGCCTTGGGAATGGGTTGCCACGTCCTGCTCCTATTTTTGCAGTGCTGGGAATCGAACTTGGGACCTCAGAGACTGCAGAGCGGCGCTCTACCAACTGAGCTAAATCCCAGCCCCAGCAGAGAAATGGGAAGCACACCTTCTGCCACTGAGTTACTGGAAGAGACTGTGGAAAGGGCCAGCACCACTTCTACTTCTAGTTTTTTACGCTCCTGTATTCTAGACACCGGAGGCCACGCATGCTGGGTCCCAGCGGTCGGCTCTGCGACTGTACGCGTCCTGGACAGTGGCGCCCCACCCCTGCAGGGGCACGGGCTCCTCATCACAGAAGCTGCCTGATGTCCATCAGACCACGTCGATGTTCCCAGGCCAGCTTCCTCCAGGGGATGCAACGCTGGCAGGACCAGGGGACCCCTGGTTGTGAGCCCGCTGCACCCCTGTTTCCATGGATGTCGTCTTTAGTCAGGGGATCGCGGGTTTGCAGGTCCACCAGACAGCAGTGCTGGCGGGGGCACTGTGCACGGGGCACCCAGCTCTGCGGCCAAAGCTGGAAGATGGCGTCACAGCAGCCCCTGGTTACGTCATCACTCCTCCACTGGAAAACGGTGGAAGCCAGGCAGGGGCGCGGACGCAGACACGCGCCGCGACACCGCCTCCTCTCGTTCAGACAAAGCGCGGGAAGAAGGCCCGCCTCAAGTCAGTCCACGGGCAAGGACCTAGGCATGGCCTCCGTGACGGGCTCCGAGCTCACAAATACGACGGGCGCCGGCCCGCTTCCGGTGGGCAGACCGGAAGCTCCAGCCTCGCACCGCCTGGCCTACGTTGACCACGCCCGGGGGCGCACGGAGCATGCGCGGGAGGTAACGGCGCGCACGGCCCAACCCGGGCCGCGCAGGGGCGGGGCCTCGCGCCTGCGCACGCGCACCGGGACACATAAGCGGAAGTGGCGCGCGAGCGCCGGCGGAGCGAACACCTCCCGGCGAGGAGGAGACGGCGGCCTCAGGTGCAGCGGTGAGGAGGGGACGGGCCTGGGGGCGGGCGCGCCGTCTGGCCGGGTCGCCCTTCCAGGCGACGTGCCCGCTGCGGCGTGGGCGTGGCCCCGGGCCCTTCCGGCGTTCGGGGCCGAGACCCCGGCTGCGAGGCGCGGGGAGGTCGGGGCGGCGGGAGCGGGCGCCTTCCTTAGGACGCGCGTCGGCCACGCTTTCCAGGAAGCGGCTCCGCGCCTCCCCCGCCGCAGGCCGCGGCCCTTCAGGGTCTCCTGGGCCCCACTTCCGGGTTCTTAGTTTTCCCCGCGGCCCCTGTGGCGGACGTCGGTCTGCGGGGCTGTGGAGTTGGGGTCCCCGGAAGCTCTGCGCGTCCCCCAAGTCTTTGCATCCGGGTCCTCGCCCCCGTCCTCTCTGATTTTCCAAGGGGTGTTGACGGGAGAAGGGGGAGCGGCTGGGTGTGCGGACGGAGTTCTTGAGACGTTGGGGCTCTGCGTTTCTTGCGCAGTTATCAGACGTCCAGAATTTTAAGTTTTCTAAAAAAGTGAATTAGAGTAGTTTGGGCTTTGAAAAGGAGAGGACAGAGAAGCGAGAATTATTTGAAAACAATTCAGCGTCATTTGTACTTAATTGATATGCAGCTTGCTGATTTTAGCTCTCCCCCTTGCAAAAAAGGAATAACTTTCAAAAATGAGCGGTTTCTCAAACTTTGTGTGATGAAGTGTTCCTAAAGAAACGAGACAGCCTTTTTTCACTATTTTGCAGTAACAGCCGGCATGCCATGATTGGCATCCAGCGTGCAGTTAATCGCGGCATAATGGCAATATCCCGTTATTCGTAACATTCTGCAGAATATGGATGGAATCATGTTTCTCCCAGGTTCCTGAGACAGTAGATTTTCCTCACATTCTACCTTTGGTGGTGGAAGTCTTTCATTTTTTGGGTTGGAAAAGACTAGATTAAGAAATAAACAGAAGTAACTTTGATTTCAGGAGATGGTTGTGAGTCCACGGCACTATGTGTGATTTATGTATGTCAGTATGTGCTGGAAAGGCCACCTTTTAATTCCATTTTAGCTGTCATTTGTGCTTTCAAGGAACTAAAGCATCTACTGACTGTCGGAAGAGGCCTCAGGCAGTGATTCACACCTGTGATTTTTTTTTCTATTTTAATTTCTTGGATTATTGTGAATTTCAAAGCAAAGTGTTATTCATTCAATTTGAAATCTAATTTTAATTCCATATTTTGTTTTCCCTCTGTACCATCAGGACTTTGGCTTCATTTCTGTAGATGATAGCATCAGTTACTAATGTTTGAAATAAAAGGGAAATGGCAGACATTAAAGATTGCAGTTTTTGAGTATGAAGGCTTCATCAGTTATGCTGTCTGACCTGTGATGTGCTGATTAATAATGTAAAAGTGCATTCTAAAGGTAAGGCTTTAAGGGGGCAGGTTTTGCAGTACTGATGCCTCAAGTAAACAGGGGAACAGAATTTGTTTCCATGTTCATTTCAGATGCTTTTTGGGAAATTCTGGAGAGATCAGTATTTTGGCACACATACCTAGAAAGGATAGTGCTAGAGGGATTTAGCTGCATGTGTGGCCTAGGTCTGCAGCCCATAAGGTTGTCAGTGGGTGTGATAGGAGTATTAGTGGGAAGGAGAAAATGTTAATTACACGATGTTTACTGAAGTTCGAGAGACTCCTTTGTTTAATGTTTTATATTTTTGTCATGTGCTAGAACGTCATGAAAAGGTGGCATCATGCCAGGCATGGTGGCGCATACCTGTAATTCCAGCACTAGGTAGGCTGAGGCAGGAGAACCTTGAGTTTGAGGCCAGCCTGGGTTACATAGCAAAACCCTGTCTCTATGACTTAGGTATTTGTAAAAATATGTGTAATGCTTCTATGAGAATCCAGTTGTCCACTAGTTTTTAACTGGGGCTGGGATTTAGCTCAGTGGGTAGAGCGCTGCGCTGCAGTCTCTGAGGCCCCGAGTTCAATTCCCAGCACCGCAAAAATGGGAGAAGGGTCTTGGCAATCCACTCCCAAGGCAATCCCGAAACAGTCAGCCATTGAAAACCGAATGAGGGTCGCTATGAGTTGGATACCGACTTGACGGCACCTAACAACAACAACAACAAGTTTTTAACTTACAGAGTTTCAGTCAGAGTTACAGCATAGTCAGACTTCATGGCAAGCATTGTCAAAATGGGTCAGAAAGGGAAAAAGAGATTATAAGCAGGCTAATCTAGTTGGCTGGCCCAGAGAAAATGTGAAGCACAGGAAAGAACCCTAAGGTAACGTAAGATTTTTAGTTTGCTTCGTACTAGGTATGGTAGTGATATTGGTATTATGGGATGAAGTGGATTTGTTTTGAGGGGAAACTAATGAGTTCAGATTTGGATATTTGCACATGAGGTATCAAATAAACATTTGGAGAGAAGCCTGTGTGGGAAATTCAGATCTGTGTTTCCAGCTGCACGTCAGAGAGGTAAACCTTCAGCTCCCCAGCCCACCCCAGCACTGTGCCTAAAAGCTGTCCGATAGCTAGCGTGTATGGGCTGTTACGCCATGTGCTGCACGCTTGCACTTTCCTTTCATGTACTCCGACAAAGATCCTATGATAGGCACATTTTAGCACACCCTCTTGGAGATACAGAACCTAAAGCTCAAAGAGTAATTTGTTTACGACTCCTTAGCTAATAAGTAGCAATGCCAGATCTTGAATTCAGATCTGCTAAAATTCCAAAGCTGGGGGTGGGGGGAGTGCTATGCGGTACTGCTTTCTTGTAATGTTGGCCGTAATGTACTGAATCAGTACCATATGCCTGGCAGTTTGCTAAATTACAAACATCTCAGAGGAATATGGCTTTGGGAAAGAGTTCCTTCTGGAGAAATGTTTTGATATGCCAGTAAACATATAATCATTATTTGTACTTTTGATCTTTGTTTTCTGTAAGTTTGCTGACACCACCATCCATTTCCTCAACCTTTATGTGGAATTCGTTTTTTCTGTTTATGTAAACAAAAAGGGAAACTGACAGGCCGAAGGGGAGTGGTTGTAGCAGAAGTTTGATGGGAGTTGAAGGATGGACCGGTTTATTGGGTTTATCTCAGTACTGAGTACAGATTACATGCCAGGAACAAGAATGCAGAGACTAAGAAGATGAGAGTTTTGCCTCTCTCTTCTCCCATTGTGGGGATTAGGGAGGAGACGTTAAAGCTGAGCTTCAGAACCTGAGCAAGAGGGAGAAGACCTTGAGCAGAAAGAACACCACGCACAGAACACAGGTGTGTGTGGAAGTCCAGGGTGTGCTTCAGGCCCGGGACCTGGGTGGGTTTGGACTTTATGGAAACCCTGGAAACCTGTGTAAGGCTAAGTGTATTTGAACGGTGCTCTGTAGCCGCGTCTGCACATACATGATCATTAAGGTTTATATTTCGTCTGCATTCAAGCACAAGTTTGACCAGATGTTTAGAGAAGATAATTTAAAGTATGATTTATAATGAAAGTCATGTTTCTTTTCCCTCTTTTCCTTCCTTCCTCCCTCCTCCCTCTTTCTTTTTTCTTTTCTTTTCCCTTTCCTCCCTCCCTCCCCAACTCTGCCTCTCCCTCTTTCTTTCTTTCTTTGTTGCTTTGCCTTGCTTTCTTTTTCTTTACACAGGGTTGAACCCAGGATTTTGTCCATGCTAGGCGGGTGCTCTACCACTGAACTGTGCCTGCAGACCTTTTTTATTTTTTATTTTGAGTCAGGGTCTCACTAAGTTGTACAGGCTGCCTCTGGCCTCAAATTCGTGATCCTCCTGCTTCAGCCTTGAGAGTCACTGGGATTACAAGCATATGCCACGGTGCCTAGCTTTGAGTCACATTTCAAGAGTAGCCTGAAAGGTATTGTAAAAAGGCTTACTTAAAGTGAACGTGGTGGCACATGTAATCCCAGCACTTGGGAGGTGGAGACAGGAGGATCATGATTCAAGGCCAGCCTGGGCTACAGTAGCAAAACCCTTTCTCAAAAAAAACAAACAGGAAGTCTTACTCACAGCTGACAGTGATTGAAATATGGAAGCAAGAGCAACATAAAAAGCAGAAACTTCATAAAATGCATTTTCTGTTTAGAAATAGGGCAGGTGCCCCATAGGATGAATGTTTTGATGCCTCAGTATTACTAGTTGTGAGTTATATTTAGAGCCTTGACCTTTTGTTTAAGTTACTGAATAGGATAGGACCCGTTAGTCTCTGTAAGTCTGCAAACTAGAAAAGATCACTCTTATTCTTGCTATTTTAAACCCATATGATAGTTTCTTTTAAAACATTTCCAAAGGGGTGCCCACTGTCAAAATTATCCTCATCTCCCTTCAACCCTCAGTCTTAAAAATTTCCATTCTTGCTGGAATGATAACAATGAGTCTTTCCTAGGAAAATAATTTTTCTTCATAAGTGTGGTCTGTGCTTTAACTGTCATTAATTCCTCAGTCTTTCCTCAACCTTTACATGGAATTAGTTTTTTCTGTTTATGTAAACCAGAAGGGAAATTGACAGTCATCCCTGGTGCCTTCATAATTACTTTTCCACAGACTGTCAAAACTAACACATTTTTTCTGGCCTTTTTCTTCCCAAGGACTGTTTAAGTTAGAATAATTTCTCCAAAGGGATAAAAGAATGGTTTCTTTGAACTTAAGAAATACTATTGCTGAAGCACATTATCCTTTTTGTAGTCTCTGATAAATTTAACTTTTTAAGTAGCTTATGTTCGTTTGGCTTTATTTTTAAAATGTCACTAGCAAATATATTTTACAGTTGCCTCAGTATTTAAAGGAGCATCACCTATTCTTTACTTTTCTACAAGTAAAGATTGATTTTAGTGTTGAAAATGTTAATGTGTAGAATTATTGGAGGCTATAAAAATTATACATTTACTAGATATAAAAACAACATCATACTTAGTTCTTTGATGAAATAAATACTGGGTTTGCTTTTGGTTTGTTTCTATGGAAATAAATCCGGTGTATATTGAGTGTAGTGCTGCAGTGATTTTTATCCT
The DNA here is from genome assembly GCA_007922755.1 of Pedetes capensis. Classification (NCBI taxonomy): domain Eukaryota; kingdom Metazoa; phylum Chordata; class Mammalia; order Rodentia; family Pedetidae; genus Pedetes; species Pedetes capensis. Next base: position 136,480 of record VMDO01002870.1, on the reverse strand, counting down.
GTGGAGGTATTTGTAGAGTGGGCACATTGTTTTGGGGAGTTTGGAAACTGGAGTACAAGAGTTAATGTATTAATATCTGGAGAGAATCAGCCTTGTCTGTAATTTTAAAGGACAGTTTGGATTAGGATGTGGAGCGTAATACTTGACGATCTGAAGGTTTTGCTGTAATTACTTATTTCCTTCTCCAGGACTTGGCACAGAAGCAAAAGAAAGACTGAATGAGAAAAAGGAATCCAACAAACATAGCTTTGGATCCTTGAATGTGGCAAAATAAGAACAATGGATCTCAAGTTCAACAACTCCAGGAAATACGTGTCCATCACTGTGCCATCCAAAACCCAGACAATGTCACCACACATCAAGTCAGTCGATGACATCGTAGTGCTTGGGATAAATCTCAGCAGATTTAACAAACTCACTCAGTTTTTCATATGTGTTGCCGGAGTTTTTGTGTTTTACCTAATTTATGGATATTTACAGGTAAAAAATAGTTACTTGCTCAATGTTATTTATAGCCATTAACAGCAGAGTTGGCACTTACTACTAGTTTTGTCCAATATATTTTTGCTTAGAGGATACTAGTTGATTCATAAATCATAGGTTTTTATAGAGTATTAGAAAAGATCCTCTTAAAAGGACTACAGAAAATAAAGATCAAAATTTTATAGTTAAATATTGTAAGTGGTGAGGGACATGGAAAGACTGTCTTGAAAAATTAAAATTATGAAAATGAATTTTAAAATATTTAGCCAAATGTAGCTAATTACAACCATGCATTGGTTTGGAAAAGAATGATTCAAGTGTTGGTTTGCATCTGGGAACATAATTTTCCAATAAAGTTGAATGATAGCACAGTTTACTCATATTTCTTGGTGCTCAATGATAAAAGGTCACTTTTACAAAAATGTATGTTTTTCTAAGGTCCTCTCTAATCCTATTATATTTTAATCATCCTTTTCTTTCATGTATCTGTTGTATTCTCATTCTTGTTGGCTTTCTCTTCTAACTTTTTCAGCATCTTTTTTCTGTGATTTCTGTTATGCAAAACATTTCTAACATCCCAACAGTTTGCCTCATGTTTGGTGTTGTGTTTTGGGTTAGTTGGATACTTTTGGCCTGAACTTGGAAAATATGATCTGCATGGGTGAGGATCAGGCTACTGTAAAAAACAGTGTTTGAATGGAGGCTAATGTTAATAATAGCCTTTTAATTAGTAAATGTTTTTAACAATTAGCAGCTTACCTTTTTACTTATTTATTTTTATTTGTTTCTTTTTGCAGTACTGGGGGTTGAACCCAGGGTCTCACACCTGCATGCTTTGTAAGTGCTGGACCACTGAGTTGCAACTCCAGCCCATTTTTTTTTTTTTTTAACTTTTTTTTTTTTTTTTTTTTGAGACAGGAGTCTCACTAAATTACGCAGACTGCCTCTGGTCCTGAACTTGTGATCCTTCTGCCTCTGTGTACCCAGCTGCTGAGGTTATAGGCATGCGCCACTGTGCACGGCCAGTCTTCTTATTTTTTGACACAACTTCATAACATGAGAGAATCTCTATAATTCAAGAAAAGGAAAGTGATGTCTTCTCTTACACTGATAATATCTCTGGTATTCATCTGTATGAATAAGTTGTTAGGTGCCGTTAAGTCAGGTCCAGTTCATATAGTGACCCTGTGTACAACAGGGTGACCTTAAAAGTCTTACTTTCTCATTGTTTTATGGAAATGAAATATAAAGGTAAATGTAAATAAAGAAAATAGAAATGTGGCTTTGTGTTTTAGCTCGCAGGAATGCCATGAAAAATATCAATGTAAAATAAAAACATGAATTAAAAATAGTAGGAGCCGGGGATCTCACCATTGGCAGAGTGCTTGCCTAGTATGTGTAGATCCCTGGGTTCGTTGACAACACTGCCAAACAAAACTTGCTAAAAATTTTCTTGTATTTATTACTGATTTTTCCACTAGAAGATGATACAAAACTAAATGTAATGAGTAACAATTAGAAATAGCGATTAGAACTTAATGTTGAAAAATCTTTTTCCCTCAGCATACCACGGTTGCAAATAGCTTTGGGCCGAAGGTAGCCATTGCAAAGGAAAATGAATGAATTTACCCTATAAATTTCATTAGATACATTTTTCTCTATTTGACTAATAGCCAGATATTTTAATTTATAACTAGCAGGTGTGAAATTTAAATTGCATACATCCCTCCTCACTGTGCTTGTAGCTTTCACTGTGGGGAAACTGGCATTGGTACCAACTCTTATGTAACTGCATTCCGAGATGGTCCAAGGGAAGTGGTTGGGGTTTAGTGCACGTGGTCTGTACGTGCCTGCACACCCACACACGGTGGGATGTTTGATTTACTGAATTAAAATTAAGCCAGATAGCTTTATTAAATGTCTCTTAATGACTGGTTTAACGGCCTAGTAATAATTGATGTTACTTTAAAATATTGTGTTTAGGCAAATTAAACTTCCCCTATAAGAAGTTTTATAATCTGTAGTGTAAGAATTTCAAAAAATATTGCTATGAATGGGCTAGGTTCCTATAGAAAAATAGGATATGAGGCTTCTAGTAAAATATACTTTTTATGAGAGTTCTTGAGGCAGCTCCCTTTTTCATTGTTTCAGGCAACTCCTAATTCTTTTTCCTTTTTGTTAATAAAGAAGCTTAAGATGCTGTTATTTTTCCTTCTTTTTCCCCCCTGTTACTCTTCATACCTGGGTATCTAGTGTTCGTTCTTAGGAAAGGACCTCTGACCTCTCTACCTGTGAGAAGCCCTTGTGATGTGGGGTTCTTTTTGGTTAGGGTGTAGCTTGGTTTTTTTAAAAATACTGTGCTTATAAGAACTTACGTTGAGAAAGTCAGTCTACCCCTTCCCTTGAATGTAACAGTATTCATGTATCTTTTAACAGGAGTTAATATTTTCAGTGGAGGGTTTTAAATCCTATGGCTGGTACCTTACTTTAGTGCAGTTTGCGTTTTACTCCATATTTGGCCTAATAGAACTTCAGCTTATTCAGGACAAAAGGAGAAGGTATGTGGTTTGTTTAGTTTTCTTGTTACTTAAGTTCCACTAGGATTAGGTGAATCTTAAAAAAATTAGTTAGATATGCATGAAATTTATATTTCCTATTAATATATCTAGTTATGAATTTTTATTAATATAATCAACTTATCACGCATAAGTATGTGTCCTATATACGCTGGAAAATAGTGACATCTCTTTAAATGTGATTTTATAAAATAAATACAGGTTAGTCTAACTCAAAGTCAATTATCTTAAAGCATGAGAAAGTATTCAGATATACATACGTTTTTATAAAGTTCACTGAAAAAGTTGTGATTACAGGAAGATTTACAGAGCAACTTGAACATCGAAGTAGTGACGTGAAATACTCAGTATCTATTTTTATAGTATTTTTTAAAATGTGAAGTTAATGTTTTGTAGGATATATCCAATGTATGTTGTCACAAGGGGTCCAGTATCTGAGACTTGCATTCTTAAACGTTAGAGAAACATACTACTTTTCTTTTCTTTTTTTTGGTTAAAGTCAAAAGTGCTCGTTTGGCATCTTTTGCATGAGCAACCATCTAGATTTTTAAGATATCTTGGTGGATTCTTAGTGGCATATAGAACAATATGCAATAAAATATGGTCTCTGTTTGTAACCAGAAGATGATTAGGAACCTGAATATAGAATGTTTTGGTAAATGGAAGATGTGGCCATCCTATCCTATTACACCGTTATGTGTATATTTCATGTATCTGTTGGGAAGTTAAAATATGATACAGACTATAATTCATTCTTCTTTCATTCAAATGTTTAATCCTTTAATGAAAATTTAAAAACCTTCACAGCTTTTATTTTCCTGCATATTCAAGTCCGGGATACAAGATTCTTCCTCGAAGAAAGAATTAGTAAAACATATTTTTCATGGGTCCAATGTTGCTTCCCAAACTCTCTTTACTGCCAATAAATTATTATGATAATTATAGTAAGAGTATCTTAATTTGAGAATATTATCTTCATTATTTTCATGTTCTAAAGCTATAAGATGTAGCCGGGGGTGACAAAGTAATTAAATATGTTCATCAAGACTAACATGTAAGGAAGCCTGTTGATTCATTATCTGTTGCAAACTCCTGGACCTCTAATTACTTCTAAGGTAAAACACACTAATGCTGTCTTTGTTACATGATCTATGTTTCCTGACTGTTAAATTTCAGAAAGAAACACTTCCTTATCAGCCAGACAGATGAGATAGAGTGGGCTGTGTTTATTCCAACCTTTAAATCAAATGACCGTAATACATTTTAAAATAAAATATTTTGGGTTTGATTCAAACATAAGTGAAAGAATTTGGAAGAAGAAATTTTAGACTTAAAGTGCATAATTATGAATTGAAACCATTTCTTTTCAAGGCACATTAATTTTTTTAGTCATTAAAGCCATATTGCAGTGAAGATGCCCTGAATCCAGTATTTCATTACTTCTAAATATGTACCCATTTCTGAAAGTGACACTTCTCTTAAGGCCTTTAATTAGCTAAGTTCTTTGCTTAGTTGTTTTTTCTCTTCCCAAGATTATGTAAATAGCAATGTATTGGAAAGACAGCAGGATTTGTGATTAGAATACATGGGTTTGGGTTTTACTACTGCCTTTTATCAGTTCAGTCAAGACCTCAAGGAAATTTCTGAAATTCTCTGTTTTACTGAGAATCAAATATGGTAAAACATCCTGAGACACATGGAGTGTAATACCCTCAGTATGTTATTTACTGTTTTCCATGAAATAATACTTTATAACTTTTTAATTAATTACTTTGCTTTTAATAAAGATTTGTCAAATTGGTTTGGAAGGCTTTTTTTTTTTTTAATTGCAAATTTTCCACCATTTCTAAAGAAGTAAACAATTGAGGTAGTAAATAAAATAGAAACAATGAGAACCCTAGAGGCAAGCTCGTGAGATCCAACCTTCTCCAACCTTCTCCTTTTACCAGTGAGAAAATAAAGACCTAGAGAGGTGCTGGGGGTTTTGAGCTCACATAGCAGGTTACTTTCAGAGTTGGAATCTTTTGAATTTAGGCCCCCTGAGTTTTGGCTGGTTTTCTTTCCACCTGTAGTATGCTGCTTTTCGCATTATTCCTTGTAACTTTTCTGACTTTGAATTTTTATTTTCTGGCTGGCACTGTTTGCATTTCTCTCTGAGGATATTTGGCTCCTGTGATTATTGTATCAGTACCTGGGAAAGTGGTGCTGACCTTCACTGATGAGGACCTTGAAGGGTCAAACACGTAAGGAGCGTGAAAATGTAGTTGTAGTAGATAGAGACATACAGGCACGCCAAATCATTTCCAGCGGATTTTAAATGTGGACTACTACTACATTAGTACTGAAACAGGGAGACCCTCAAAATTGAAATGTAAATGTTGCATTTCAATTGAGTTTTTCTAGTAAGTTATTTTAGTTTATATCTAACCATATAAAAGATGTGGAGGAATTCTGTTACTTTGTTTTAATTACCAATTCAAATCCCAAAATGCCAATTACTACTAAATGTAGCATAATCAAATTATGTAAGTAGTGACTCGTGTTCATCACACCAGTAAACAAGATTGTTATTTTACACTCTTAAATATCTAGTCAAAGTGAGCAAAAGCCCCCAGTAATGGCTCAAAATTCTGAAGATGCCACATTGAGAATCTCCTTTAGGACAGCCAGATAGAGCTGAAGTTAAGATTTGAGGTGGTGAGAAGAGAGTCAGTACATCATCTTAAAGTTGATTGTTGTAACATTGTATGGGATGCAGAGGTGATTTATGAGATACGGTAATAAAAATCATGTCTAGAGTTTTAAAATGTACAAACTTTCTAGAGAAGTTCTCAGGTTATTCTAGCAGAATGGATAGGTGTATTTTTCCTAATGCTAGATGGAAATATTAGGAAACAGAACAACAATTTGGAAGCTAAAAAATTAAAAAGTTAGCTATAAGGTGCCTTTTGCTATTGTAGAGGCCACTATTTTCTTAAATGTTCTCATTTTTGAAATTAAGGTAGTTTTTATCTATAGCTAGAACTGCTGTTAAAACATCTATCAACCAACATTTTTACCTTCACTAAGAATCTCAGTATCTTTTAGTACATTACTTTCCCACATAATTGAGAGTCCTCATTTATCATTGGTTAAATAAAGATAGATTGTTATTTTTATCAACATTCTTTTGTACCAATAGTGTTATAACTTTAAGAATAATGATTTTTATTGATATTACCAGAAATTAGAAAAGCAATTAGACATTTACACATTGTAAACACATTATCTTAAAGTAGCGTGAATTGGGTCCCAAAATGAAGATTTTAAAAATTGTCTTTTACAGAATACCAGGAAAAACCTACATGATAATAGCTTTTCTAACTGTGGGTACTATGGGGTTATCAAACACTTCCTTGGGCTACCTGAATTACCCTACACAAGTCATCTTCAAGTGCTGCAAATTGATTCCTGTTATGCTAGGAGGAGTTTTTATTCAAGGTATAGTAATGATACATTTTCATGTTATTTGCAATGAACAGGATATATCATAGCATCTAGCATTAGGAAAAACATTAACCATCTATAGTGTTTTTAGTAAGCATTCTAGATGGTGTAACAATTCTAAGTGCTATCTTGTAAAAAGAAGGTACTATTTCATATGCCTCACTATCTGAGGTCAATAAATTGGGCTAGAGAAAGGAAAAACATTTTGTTTTATTATGTTATTTTGAAATTTACCCCCCCCCCCCTTCTCCTGCAATACTGGGGATTGAACTCAGAGCATCATGCATACTTTTTCAAGCACTCTACCACTGAGCTGGCCCCGCCCCCAGCCCCTTTTTATTTTTTTATCTTGCGATAGGGTCTCGCTAAGTTATACAGGCTGCCTTTGGTCTTGAGCTTGTAGTCCTCCCACCTCTACCTCCTGAGTCACTGGGATGACAGGTGTGCATCACCACACCCAGCCCGTTTCCATCAATACTGTATCCACCTGTTGAAGTCCTGCTTTCAAAGTACCTGGAAAATTCCTTCTTCCAATTCTTTCAGTTCTGTGCTTCAAGGTTCCATACTCTGCCTCCACTGGGCAATTCTTGTATTGAAATAAAGCTAAATCTGAGATTGATCTGAAGTGCTTTTTACTAACCTTACTTATTGATAGTTTAGAGCTTCTGCTAAGTTATAAGCTCTGTGAAAATATGAGGAGCGGCAGTTACAGCAACAAGCAGTGGGACAAGCTGCCGTTCTCAGCATGAGCTGTCATGAGGATGCACCATGTTTTCATGATTGGGGCTCTAGATCAGAGTTCTAGACAGCCTGCTTTCATTTTTACATTATATGCCTTCCCCAATAAATCGTTTAAAATATATGTAGACAGTCTCATTTCAGGATAATGGTCCACACATGAAAAAATACCTCAATCCCTATTAAAAATCACATTTAACATCCCTGCTGGGCACATATCACACTTTCATATAGTTCTTACAAAAAGTTATACTACATTTCCCTTTTGAGACAGGCATATGCATGGTAAAATAAGTTTCTCACCTGCCTAGAACTAACTTTATTGTGTGCTATTTACAAACAGGCAGTATTTACAAAGCCAGGATGATTATTCTGATTCCTTCATAAACTTCTAAATTACTAGAAATTTTGTAGCATTTTATTATACATTAAATAAAAGAGGCACTCATTTCTATAGACATATACCAAGGTGATCACATGAAGTAATACAGCCGAGTGACATCTTAGTCTATGTAAGTATACTCTGATATCACACAGCAACAAATGCACCTAAAAATGCCTATTTGAGAACATACCCTCCTCATCAAGTGATGCATGATGGTATTCCATTCGCTGTCATAACATAAAGTAGAATCTCATTTCTAACTTGTAAAGACCTGTTGGTGCCCACTGACCATTTAGTTTCCAGAAGCCCTTCCGTGACTGTATCCTGCCTTGCTTTAAGTGTTCATCACATTTTTGGCACTATATCTAAACAAGGGACCTCTGTTCTTGGTTAAGCAGGAAGATCTAACTCTAGGCTGTGGAGATACTTGCATAATGTAGCTGACTTCCCTTTGTTTTATGTAGGAAAGCGTTACAATCTTGCAGATGTGTCTGCTGCCCTGTGTATGAGCCTTGGGCTGGTCTGGTTTACCCTGGCTGACAGCACCATTGCCCCAAACTTCAACCTGACGGGTAAGGATCTACTTATATTCCTAGATTTTATAGCCATTTTAGTTTAGAGTGAGAATTTCTAAATTTCATAAGGATTTTACAGAGTGACATCTGCGATTCTTGTATCTAACATGACGCTTTCAGGCTTTCCATATAGATTATAGTAAAAACATCATAATTCTGGAAATAGGACAGTTTTTTTTAGAACCCTTACCTTTTGGTACGTCCAGAGGCTGCCCAGTCAAAATCTTCACTTATCAAAGCCCTCATAGATTGTTTCGGTAAGCTGAATCGGAAATGTGCACCTAAGTTACAGGGGGTTCATAGTAGTAATAGTTTCTACTCATTAAAAAAAAACTTTGCAGCTTGCACATTGACTTGTCATTACTTCAGCTAAAGAGGGCCATAATAACACGGATAGGGATATTACTGTGAGGTGCTTGAAGCTTCCACCATAAGTTCCCTCTGTAGTGTGCTATCCTATGTTTTGTAAATTAAATTTAGATTTTTCAAAAGCCTAATAGGTATTACAGGGAGTTCAGAAATAAGAATAAGAAGTGAATATTGGAATCCTCTCTTTATTTTAGTGACCTTTCGAGAAATTGTTTGGGGGTACTTTGGGTTTTTACTGTATATATAGTGTTTTTCTTAAATTGCTGAGTTACACTAATAAGACTAAGTTTGTACCGTGACATCTTTAGAGTACATTGTTTAAAGGAGGTGAGGTTACCGAGGGGTAATTAAAGACATAGGTGGAGCTTTGAATGTATGAGGTATATATAGCCAGACTTACTCAAATAAAATGTTTCCTTTGACATATTCCCCTCAGCATAAAACTGATTTTTTCCTGTTGTTGCCATTGTTGAGAATCTTTTTGGAATGTCTTCGAACAGCCTTTCAGAGATTGGGCATTCCTCTGAGGACGTTCAAAAGTTGCTTGTCTTTTTCTTTTGAGGACAGATTTGGTACTTGAAATTGCTAAAAGAACATTCACAGTCGAGTGCGAATAAAAATGTATGATTTGGCAGTAAATACCAGTTACATATATAAAAAGTCAGGCTGAAGAAGAGCCCTGAAAACTTGGCGGTTCTAACTGACTGAGGTGCAACCTGTGTGGACACACATTTAGCTGCCTGTGATCACTTACACAGAAGAATGAAGACTCTGTAAATCCCTCAGATGCACAGATGTGACTGAGGCTGCCCCTCACTCCTCTGTGAAGCCCGTGGCCTGCTGACCAGGTGTCCTAAACACAGTGGCCTCTTCTCAAGCACATGCACGCTGTCCTTCCCCAGAAGGAGCCATGTCAACTCCCAGATTCATTCATGCCGGTTATACCTGTTACTGTAATTGTGTAATAATACTGCTTAAGCATTCCAAAATGAACAAAAATGATAGAATTATTTCTGTGAAAGCCAAATTCAAAGAATTTGATCAGCTCGCTGTTTTAGGTGCAGATGAAACAACTGGGAGTTGAGGTAACTCACAAAACTGAAAGGATTTTGTACCCCATTTCGGAAATTACTAAGTTTTGGGCACACTTTTCAATAAAAACAATGTGGAAAGCACAGAGGATGTGTATTATGAGTATGATTTACATAGAAGAGAAAGTGCAGAATTCTAGTTGGGCAACCGGCTCAGAGAGAAGACCTTGGCAGTGGCCTGCGTGTGTGTGTTTTAAATCAAACATTTTAGTAACATAGGTGTGTTTGGGGGATTTTCCTCTTCATCTGTTTTTCAGTTAGCTGATTAGCCACGAGTCCCAATCGATCGTCTAAGAGTTTCTTCTGTCCTTAGATAATACAGCATTTCCTTCACACATAGAATCTAGGGTAAAGTGGAACTTGGTTTGAGATGATGCTGAACTGCAGTAGTGGGGCAGCATTAGATCAGTTGATTAGTTACGTTTTAGTTTTAATATCACTGATGTGCTTATTGCAACTGGTTGTGGGTAAGAGTATTCAGCATTACAAAGAAAACATGAAGGTCTGCTTTTGGTTTTCAGCCCATTTCAGCCTCTGATAGAACTTGTGTGTAGACTGTATGTTTAAGGAGATTTTTTTCAATACCTTGAAGGTGTGATGCTTATTTCCCTGGCACTGTGTGCAGATGCTGTCATTGGAAATGTTCAAGAGAAAGCCATGAAACTGCATAATGCTTCTAACTCTGAAATGGTAAATACTCTATTATTTTTTCTTCACATCAAACAGACGAAAAAAATGATGATGCATCTAATTTTATGAAATGGTTATAATATCAAAGACTTGCATTGCATTTGTAAACTATTTTATCATTACGTTCATAAAAGTAATGAATTCAAACATTACAGGAAGATTAAAAAGCTGGCCCTGCTAGCCGCTTATTATATGTCAGATCCTTTTTCCTCATTGATCTATGCAGTTTTTTAACCAGTGGAAATCCTTTGCTGTGTCATTTCCCTCTACTCTTTGAATTTGGTGTCATTTTCCATGTAGAGTTTTATAATTTTTATTGGTCCAATCTGTCTTGGCCTTCATGGCTTTTGGCTGTTTGTGATGGCTCAAAAGGGCTTTCCCAACTTATAAGATTTTGAAGATCTCATCCATATTGCCTAGTAGTTTGATGATTACCTTTTTTGTTAAATCCAGATCCAATCTAAAACTTTTCTGAAGTTTCTCTTCCATGTGGCTACACATTTGTCCCAGTAACATTTATATTGAGTGATCCACATGTCCAACTTGATTTAAAATTTTTTTTTTATCCTATGACATTCTAATTGTAGGGTTCAGAATTGAACTCTTCTGGATTTATTTCTGTACCAGTAATATAACAACAGCAGCTTTATCATACATTTACCATCTGTTAGGACTAGCCACTATTCCTTTTCTTTTTCAGAATTTTACTACCAATAGTTATTCTTGGGTGTTCGTACCCCCAAATAAACTAGAAATCCCATTGGTATTGTGCTTGGTATGGCATTGAATTATAAATTAATTTAGGGAGAATGGCATCTGTACACTTGATTCTTTCATTTCAACAATAAGGTATGACTTTCCTTTTATTCAAGTGTTTTTTTTTTTTTAATATCCATTAGAATTTAAAGTTTTCATACAAATCCATCACATTTCTTATTAAAGTTGTTGTTAGGTGTTTCTACTTTTGCTGCCATTGCTGTAAATAATCTTTTCCTTCAATATTTTTCCAACTGATTCTCATTTATAGCAAAGTGTGTGTGTGTGTGTGTGTGTGTGTGTGTGTGTCCCCATGTGCACGCCTGTGCATGTTTTCATAAATTTTATCAACAGCCTCTTTGCTGAACAGAATGTACTGCTTTAAGGAAAGCAAGAGCCAGGCTCAGTGACTCAGGTGGCAGAGGCTAGCTAGATCATGAGTTTGAGGCCAGAGGCAGCTTGCGTAATTTAGTGAGACCCTGTCTCAAAATAAAAAATGGGCTGTAGGTCCAGCTCAGTAGTAGAGCATTTGGAAAGTACGTGCAAGGCCCTGGGTTCAGCCCTTAACCACCCAGAAAAAAAAAAAAAAAATGACGGAAAACTAGGAACATTCCTTCCTGTTACTGTGTTTCTGAGAGTGGACCCTCTTATGTAACGTTGTAGTAACATAGGAGGTTTAGTCTTGATCAGGAATTTTCTTGATCATCATCACTCTTTTTAGGTAAGGCAAGGATGACCTCAGAATTAAGGAAGTCCAGTGCTTAGAAAGTTAATACAACGTAGCGGTTAAGTTGGTGGGAGCTGAAATAAGATAACACCAGTTCATATTCTACCTTCACTAGCTCTCATTTGGAGAAAATGGCTTTTCATTTGAAAACGGGTAATGAACACTGGATTAAGAACAGGTACTGTGATACACACCTCTAATCCCAGCAACTCGGGAAGCTGAGGCAGGAGGAACATCAAGTTCAAGGCCATAGGCAGTTGGCAGAACTTAGTGAGATCCTGTCTCAAAAAATTTAAAGAAAGGGTACGGGATGTGCAGTGCGGTGGTAGAGCACTTGCTTAGCATGGGCAGGCCCTGGGTTCAGTATGAGGCATATTGCAAAAAGGGAGAAGAAGAAAGAACACCTGCCTCCTAGATTGGCTGTGAGAAATCAGTGGAGTCATTCAGTGTGAAATAGCGGCACAATACCTGACCCACAGCAGATACTTAAGTGAGATGCTGCTGCTTCTGACAGTAATAAGCCAGGATATGAGTGTCAGGAAGGAAGGAAAATCAGGTCGTAGATAAGCCTTTGGTTGCTTGTTGTCATTGCATTTTAATGTCTTTTGAAAACTTAATGGCAGGGTTTTTCCTGTTTTAAAAATAGCTTTAACGCTTTTCTTCTGTGTGATAGCATTAAAATCCGATTTGAGTTCAGAATGAAGCCATGAGAGAAGTGGCCGTGGAGCACGTGAGAAAGGATCAGCTGTGCCACGTTACTGGGTTCATAGCATTCTGACATAAATGGAGTGTTAGGCCATATGGAGACAATGATGTCACTGAAAGAATGTTTTGTTCTGCAGACTTACTTGAGTTGATTAATGGAGCTATGTATGTAAGCCCAGCAAGTTTCCACCTTTGATTTGATAGTACTTTTTCCCTTTGTTTTGTTCTGCTCTAGGTTTTATATTCCTATTCAATTGGCTTTTTCTACATTTTATTGGGATTGATGTGCACTAGTGGATTAGGCCCTGCAGTAACATTTTGTTCCAAGGTAAACACTAATCACTTTTTTTTTTTAATAAAAATCTCCCACTAAAGAATTTTCTCTGTATTTCCATTTTCCCTTGGTTCAACAAAGGCTATTATTGATACAATTTGATAACTCCTCAAACAGTATTGCAGACCAGAAGTTATCCCAGAAATGAAATGACTGATACTTAAATTTATTCTCACTGTACCCTGGCTGTTAATATTAAGCAACTTATACTATACAAGTCGAGGGTTTTTAATTTCATCATTATTTCCCCATTAAATCAAAACTAAATCTTTGACTGTATGGTTGAATGAGTTTTTAGTGCTCAAGTGGTTGGTTGACGTCTGTGGTATTATTTCCTTTTTAATACCTCAGGGTTGGTTTTGTATCTTTCTAACAGGCATTTTTATTTATTGCAGAGTCCAGTTCGTACCTACGGCTTTGCTTTCCTATTTTCCCTCACTGGGTACTTTGGAATATCCTTTGTTCTGGCGTTGATTAAAATTTTTGGTGCACTTCTCGCTGTAACAGGTGGGAGGCTTTCCTTGCTTAGATTATGAAAAAACATTAACATTTTTTCAGATGCTCTTTTCCAAAAGACAAGGGCAATCCTTTCTCTTCACTAAAAAGAATATGTGTGCAGCACTCCTACCTCTGCCTCCCCAAGGAGCAAGGCTTCAGGCCTTGTGACCCCCTCCTACCTGTAATACCTAGAACAAGAACAGACTCATACAGTGTGTAAAGAGGACAGTAAACGTCACTCAGTCTTATCCACAGATCACCATTGTTAACGTGTTGGGAAGCTGGGTGTTGCTGGTGCAGGTCTGTAATGGCTGCATTCAGGAGACAGGCAGGTGGATTGAGAGTTCAGGGACATTAGTCTATCTTTCACTGTTTCTAAAGAATAACCCTGCTCTGCCTAATCATATCCTCCTTGGGAAAGCCTTTCATTTCTTCCAAGCTGTGTCTTTGAGGAACAGCATGGCTTCGTAGTACTGTGACCTCCGTTGAGTACTTCTTACAGTTGTACTTTGACATTGAACTGTATTAATTACTTCGTGTCTGTTCCCTACAAAACTGTCTGCTGCGTGGCTGTAGGAACAGTGGCTGGTTGGTTCGCTGAGTGGTTGATTTGTTTTTACTTTGCATCGTTTCCTGGCACCTCACATAGATTCTGGAGTATAGTTGACTCTAAATATTTGTTGAATAATTGATCTCCAAAATATTACTAAGGTAGTAAGATGCATTCTAAACCAATTTTTTGCCCCTACAGTGACAACAGGAAGAAAAGCGATGACCATAGTGCTTTCATTTATATTCTTTGCTAAACCATTCACATTTCAGTAAGTACTTTTTAATTCCCTAAGTTTCTTAATCTTAGCTACCGTTCCACCTTTCCTCTTAAATAGCTTTATTTTCAACTTTTCCTTTTTTGCAGTGTGTTAATTTTTTATATAAGGTAATATATTTTTTAAATCCTATGGTACTCCATAAAAAATCCTTTTCATCTTGATGTCTTAGATACTGGCCTCTCTTCTACTCTTTCAACATTTTTTGTAATTTGTTGTTTTGAATTTATCGTCTTGTGTACTCAGATCGCCTCACCAGAGCTCTGGCACATGTGACCCTGTGTCTTTTGCAGTCCATGCTTTTAAAAACTCCTTGTGTATTTCCAGCCTCTTTCCAAGGATTTGAAGCAGAGAAGTGTTCTATAGATCGTGTCCTAGTGACTTATTGTGTGGGTTTTTGTGAAAGTATTCTTTTTTTACTGTCTAGTGTGTGTGTGAAATCAGCATCATTTAAACTTATGTTGGTCAGTAATTGTGAAGTGTCAAATCTAAAACTTATAATTTTAAAGATAACTATACAATTTCTGGGGCTGGGATTTAGCTCAGTTGTTAAGAGTGCTGCGCTGCAGTCTCTGAGGTCCCGAGTTTGATTCCCAGTACTGCAAAAATGGGAGAAGGTCCTGGCAATCCACTCCCAAGGCAATCCTGAAATAGTCAGCCATTGAAAACCCTATGAGGGTCGCTATGAGTCAAATACCGACTCGATAGCACCTAACAACAACAACAACGATACAATTTCCATGCGATGGGTAATTAAATTATGGAGATTCCCTTGCTTTCTAAGGGATGGGACCTTTTTTGTCCTTTTATTTCCTACCCAACTGGGACTGACTAGTTAAACCCCAAGGTGGTCTTTGGTTGATTTATGTATCCATTGTTTTAAGTAAGTACTGTCTTAAGACGTTTGTTATGGGTTAGACTTTGAATATACTGATATCACCGAAGTTTAAATCAATGTTGTTTTTTGTAATTTGTAAAATACCTTTTCTCTCTATATAATCAACATAACATAAGGAATTTTATCTAGTCTGTCCTTATGAATACTGGTTTTATTTTAATGGTATTATTGTAGGCTTCTAATAGCAAATTTTATTTTGTTGGAGACTTACTGTGGACCGATTGCCAAAGTCTGAGGATAACAGTAAATTGCTGCCTTGTTCATTTTAACGTTTTTGTTTTGTTTTTTTTTCTGTATTCCTTTCTCTTAGGTATGTATGGTCTGGTTTGTTAGTTGTCCTTGGCATATTTCTCAATGTTTACAGCAAAAATATGGATAAAGTAAGACTGCCATCACTGTATGATCTAATAAACAAATGGGTGGAAGTGAGAAGGTCAAGGACGTTGGCACAAACTGTCTAAGCACTGATTTGTCCTGCTTAAAACAGAATTTTAAGGGAACAATCATTAATTAATGAACTTTCCAAGAAGACTGTGAGAAAAACCAAAGGATATGAGGCATGCTGTCTCTTTGTGGATGGATTTCATATGAAGTGGTTTTGCAGCATCAGTCTTTCTTCAGAATGCTTGTTTGACTAACTTCTGAAGCAATCAAGAGCCCCACGTTGCACCCCTTACAATAAAATGTCAGTATGAAGGACTGTCCTTCTAGCAGCGTCTTGATAATTTCACTGGAAATGGACCATGTTGCAGGAGTATTTGAATATCATGACATATCAAAGGCATTGATATGTGATAGCATGCTGTTTTTCCTTCATTCCATGTTGGTGGTGTTATTTAAATTGATTCTCTGTTATAAGAGTAAGCTGGTTGATTTAAAGTTTAGAGAGAATAGCGTTTATTATAAATAAAATTATTCTGTGACTTTTTTTAAAAAAGAAATGTCTTAATAGAATGTGTTTTCAAAAGAAATGTGTTGTTATGAAGAGGGAAGTGGAGATTGAGGTAAGGCTCAATGTGAGCTTTAAAACTTAGATTTTTCTCTCATAATATAAAAGTATTCAGAGAATACATGCCTTAAATCTTATGTGGAATGTAGGCATCATATAGGGCTGGGATTTAGCTCAGTTGGTAGAGTGCTGCTCTGCAGTCTCTGAGGTCCTGAGTTCAATTCCCAGCACCGCAAAAATGGGAGAAGGACCTGGCAATCCACTCCCAAGGCAATCCCGAAACAGTCAGCCATTGAAAATCCTTTGAGGGTCGCTATGAGTCGGCCACGACTCGACAGCACCTAACAACAACAACAACAAGGCATCATATAGATACATATCACAAGGAAAACTTGCTACTTGTTCACAAAGAACTACTGAAAGAGTCATGATTTAGAAGGGAAAGTAATTTATGTCTTACGTTATTACAAAGTAGTTAAATGATCCTAGGTTTTGTTATAAAAGTGGAATTTAATTTGGAGGATTAAAGATAAAGTAGGATGAATTTAAGAAATAAAACTAGTAAATTTGGGTAACATTTTCTCTTGATCCGTCCAGGCTGCTATAGGAAAACAGCACAAGCTGGACGGCTTATAAACACCCACAGTTTCTTTCTCAGCGCTTGGAAGTCCAAGGTGAAGGTGCTGGCCTGTTGCTGTCTGGTAAGGGATGGTGCTTCCTTCTGTGTCTTCACATTAGGTGCTAATCCCATCTGTGAGGGCCCCTCTCTCATGATCTGGCCACTTCCCACAGCCCATTGGCTCCGACTGCCACCTTTGCGTTAGGATTTTAGCAGGTGAGTTAGAGGGGGATGTAAACACTTCTTTTAAGTTAGGCAAAAGGAGCCCAAAGAAAGTAGAAAGAAACATAAGAACAGAAATTACATTGTAAATAAGAATATACATTAGAAAAATTGAGAGAAGTTCCTTTTAGAAGATTATTAACATCTCTGGCTTTGATCAAGGAATTAAAAAGGTATAAATAAGCAATATCTTGAATGATATTGCTGCATATCCTGTGGATATTTTAAAAGATCATTTTGAAGTACCTTATGCTAGTAAATTTGAAAATTTTGATGAAAGCAACAAATTTTTTCAAAAATACAGTATGCCAACACTGACATAGGAAGAAACAAAATCTGAATAGCTCCATATCTTCTTCTTCTTCTTCTTCTTCTTCTTTTTTTTTTAAAGGACAGATGTATTTGTAAATACAAATTTTTGAAGGACAGATGTATTTGTAAAGGCCCTCAAAGGAACCTACTGAACATTTAAGAAAAGAAATATCACCAGTCTTACAAAATCTTGTCTGGAGACCACAAACCTTCCCCAATTCTTTAGTGAGGTGAGCATGATCTTGTAACAAAACTTGACCAGGAGGTTTTCAGAAGGAAAAGTTCCTGATCAGGACCTTCATGAATATAAACACTAATATCATAACGAAATATTAAGTTCAGTGGTACATTAGAAGATTACATATCATCAAATTGAGATCCTTTGAAGAATTTAGGCTAGTTTAACATTCAAAAATCAGTGCAATTCACTACATTAATAAAATAACAAAAAATGACCATCTCAATAAATACATTAAAAATATTCAATAAAATTCAGTATCAATTCTTGATACATATTCTTAGCAAACTAGTAACAGATAAGTAAATACCTATAAAAAACCTAGTTCAAGCATGATACTCAGTGGTAAATTGCTGGAAGTATTCTCTTTGATTTCAGGAGGATATTCTTATTCCCACTACATCTATTCAGTATTTTACTAGAAATCCTAGCTAGTACAGAGAAAAATTAAGGAAATGAAAACTGTAAGAAAAAGACCTGTTTAATTCACAAATGACACAACTGTATGCAAACAAAATCCAAAAGAACATTAAAAAATAAGCCATTAAATTTAAAAAGAGGATTCTGAAAGGTGTAGATACAAGCAGCGCTGGTAGAGAAAGTGGGTTTTACAGGTGATTCTGATCACCGTAGTATCAGGGAGGTATCAGGGAGGGTGGGAGAGAAGAGAGAGGTAACAAGAGCATTCTAAACTTTACAAGGAATTGCAGAGGGGCAGAGTACCCAGTCGTCTCCCGAGAAAGCCAGAATGCTGGGCAGATCTGCTCGACCAGCTGTCAAGACTTAGTCCAAAGCTGCAGTGCACTCGCGCAAGAAGAGACGGATAGACTATTGGGATAACCTAGAGAGTTCAGAAACTAAAGCACATACATGAAGGTTTTTGATTACCCCAGAGACAGGGCTACAGGTGAGTGGGAAAACTACTTTTTGTCATTTATGTTTAGTTTTGTTGCAATGAGTGATGCTGGAGCAGTTAGACGGGAAAGTATGCAGCCAGGCCTGAACCTGTAAGTTAAATACGGAGCCTGAACAGTGGCTCTTGGAGATATGGAAAGCAAGCAGGCTTCCTGGCGAGAAGTTTTTTCAAAGAGAGCACAAAAACCCATTAACGATAAAGGAAAATACTGACAGATTGTGGTACATCTCAAATTATCGGGTCTGACCATGAGAGGACATCAGAGAAGTGCAGCTGCAGAGGGGTGCAGACTATGGAGATGTGACAGGTAAATACATGGTGGTATCCTAGAGTGGACCTTGGAGCAAAAAAAAGGCCCACAGTGGAGAGCTGTTAAAATCTGAACAGTGTCATTTACTTAACGGTGTCGTACCAGTGTTAATTTCTAAGTTGGGTAAATGTTGGATGTGTTTGATGGTGTCTGTGTGATACGTTATTACTAGGTGAAGCTGGTGGGTGGAATGTGGGAGCACTCTGTATTCTCTTCTACTTTACTGCAAATTGTAAATTCAAAATAAAACCTTAAAAAATTAAACTCTATTCAGCAAAGCTATCACTAACAAAGTAAAAAGGCAAGCTATCAGTGGGAGAAGAAATTAACCACACATAATCAAAATAAGCTTGTGTCTGGAACATATTAAGAGCTTGTACAGATTAGTAAGAAAAAAGACACCTTAAGACAAAAGTTGAGAAGAGATTTGAGATATTTTATGAAAAGATAGCCAAATAGCTATCAACACAAAATGTTCAATCTCATTAGAGAAAAGCAAACCCTACGCAAAGCTCTGGTATCACCATACAGGAAAGGCTAAAATTAAGAAATTGAAGCTGCCAACCATTGACAATCATCTGAAGATGGTGAAATTCTCATATACTGCTGACAAAAATACAAATTGATGTAACGACTTCAGAAGACTTTGGCATTATCCACCAAATGTGAATGCATATTCAGTGACTCAGAAATTGCACTCATAGGATAGAAATGTATACACACGTATCTCAGAAGGCATGTAAATGGTAACAGGAGTATTATTCATAAAGCAAAAACTGACAGCCACTAAATACAGTAGCCACCTATAGTAGAATGTGTTCTAAAAAGATAGAAAAACTGTGTGGTGTATACATACAAAGGAACAAGTAGCAAAGAATTACCATTGCTCAGCATCAAGAATGAATTTCACATATGTGACAGCAGAAATGGAAAAAACACAAACCACAAATAGGCAAAGCAAAGCTATGAAGCCTGGGGATCCATGTTTTGGTGTAAAACTATCAAGAAAATGAAGTGACCATGTAAAAGTTGCGTTTTGGGTGCAAGGACAAGAGTTCAGTGAGGAGGGTGTGGAGAAAGTTGTGTAGAGTGGGCCATGTTCTGTCCCCTGCGTGGCGGTTCCCCTGGTGGACCCATTGAGACAAGCCACTGACTGGTGATTTCCCTGGGCGCCTGCTGGTTTGAATCTGGAACATCCCCAAAGGCCATTCCCCAGCTGGCGGCGCTCTTGGGAGGTGTGAAGCCTTTCACAGATGGGGCCTCGGAGGTGGAAGTTAGGTCACCAGGGCGTGCCTTTGAAGGGCTTCTTGTGCCCCTTCCCTCCTTTTGTTTCCGGGTCACCATAAAGAGAACAGACGCCCTCTGCCATGCTCCTGCCATGCTGTACTGTGACACAAACGACCTCGAGCAGCGGGGTCAGGCAACCATAGACTGAACCTCTGGAGCTGTGAGCCAAACAAAGTCTTTTGTCTTTTCAAGTTGATTCCCTCAGGCATTCTGTCAGTGACAAAAAACTGACGAAGAGAAAACTGGTACTCAGTGGAGCCTTTGCTGTGATTGACTGGCCAAGGGATTTGGAGGTCTTTGAAACTGGTGGTTGCGAAGAATTTGGAAAAGTTTGGAGAAGCAGGGTAGTGAAAGCCCACAATACTGTAAGCGAAGCTTCTTGGGCAATTACGCTGAGGAATCAGAAGACCAGAGTGGTCATAGAAAAGCAGACGGTTAAAGATATGGAAATAAGGACTCTGTTCGTACTGGCCATCGATATGCTCTGGCTAAGAACTTGTCCACACTTTGTCCATGCCTAGAGACTTTGTGTAAAGCTGAGTTTAAAGGTACAGGACTTGGTGGAGGAAATGTCAAGGCAGCATGACATTCAGGCAGCAGCCTGGGCATCATGGGATACTTCTGGCAAATTTCTTATGAGTATTAGGAGCAAAGAACAAAATAGGAAATTTTGGAAAATTTGCAATTTGTCCAGAAAAAGACTGCATTTGAAGATGCTGCCAAGGACAGTACAGTTGTTAAAGAGATTAGCATCATGAAAAATTTAGAAGCCAAGAGCCAGGCATCATGGTGCATACCTGTAATCTCAGTGACTCAGGAGGCTGCCAGGATGATTGCAAGTTCAAGGCCAGAGGCAGTCTATGCAGTTTAGCAAGAGATCCTAGAAAACAGTAACAAAATATAAAAAATAAAAGGGCTAAAGGTGCAGCTCAGTGGTAGAGCATTAGCACTTGGTATGTTCTGGGTTTAACCTCCAATACTGAAAATTTAAAAATAAAAAAAAAATTGAGTACTTTGCTCTAGAAGTATGCCTTAAGAGAATTCTGGAAATCAGCAGTACTCACCCGTTGTAGGCTGACGATATAAAGTGCAAATTCTTTCGAAGACTTGACAAAAGAGCCCCTAGCACTCTGCTGTCACAGGGCCCTTTCTTTGCATTCAGCCATCAAGTCACTCAAGGCTGCTGCAGCTGTGGTTTGAGCTGCCCCAGTATAGTTTACAGCTCGTGCCAGCTGCAGACCTCAGCGTCATTTGCATGATGTTTGTGCCAGGAATACTGAGTATCTGCCCAGGGAAGCCAGCTTCGCAGGTAGCAAGCACAGCCAGGCCAAGAGAGTGTCCACGTGGGCTGCAGCCAGCAAGGCACAGGAGTGGGGTTACCCCAGCCCTGGGGAGCTCACTTCAGGACACCCTGTGTCCCAGATGCTGTACCTGCAGCTGTATGATTTAATGTGTGCCCTGCTGGATTTTGGTCTTGTTTTGGTCTGACTCATTATTTTCCTCTCTTAGAATGGGAATATTTACCCCGTGCCATGGAGTCTGGAAAGTATGTAACTTGTTTGTTTCTTGAATAGTGGCTTTCAGCTGAGCCTGCCTGGAGTCTTAGATGGAGAGGGAGAGGGAGAGGTACACACGCTAGGAAAGTACTCCACCTCTGAGCTGCACCTGCAGCTGCTTTTCCTTTTCCTTTTTCTTCTTTCTTTTCTTTTTCTTTCGAGACAGAGGAGTCATGCTCAGTTGTGCAGGCTGGCCCTGACCTTGAGCTTGTGATCCTCCTGCCTCCGCCTCCTGAGCTGCTGGGATTGCAGGTGTGTGCCTGGCACCCGGCTCAGAAGACTTTTGACTTGGGGTTTTCAGCAATGCCAGGACAGTTAGGATTCGTGGACTCTTGGGAGTGGCCTGAATACGTTTCGCGTTGCTTGCAGCGTAGATGGGAGCCTCTGAGGGCCAGGGCGGAGTTCTGCAGTTTGGATCTGGAGAGTCCCCAAGGGCCCACGTGTAAGCAGCTGGGCTGCCAGCCCGCGGCACTGTTGGAAGACGGAGGAATGTTCAGGAGATGGGGCCTGGCGTGAGGGAGCTCGGTCACAGAGGTGAGCCCTTAAAAGAGATGACGGGACCCCCTTTCTGG
Organism: Pedetes capensis; assembly: GCA_007922755.1. Lineage (NCBI taxonomy): Eukaryota > Metazoa > Chordata > Mammalia > Rodentia > Pedetidae > Pedetes > Pedetes capensis. Next base: position 114,361 of record VMDO01002870.1, on the reverse strand, counting down.
CTTCCTGGGCACCATGCAGGTCAAAGACCACCTCCGCCATGTGCTTCCTCCACCAGGCGTGGTGCTGCCCCAGGTCCAAAGCAGGGGCCAAACTGCAGTATAAACTGAACTGTCTGAAACCACCAGCAAAAATAAACCTTTCCTCCTTTTAAGCTGATTCTCCCTAGTGTTTTGTCACAGTAATGAAAAGCTGACTAACACAGTACGGCTTTCTGAAGGTGTGTTAAATTCCACCTAGGCAGAGCTTTCTAAAAGAGGAAAGAGAAAATAAAAAATATTTTAAGTGGAAATTTACTTGCTCTCTAGAAAACCTCGGGATCTTAGACCAACCTATGGTTATTTCTTCATCTTAAGTTTTGCTTTCCTCTTCCGTGAAAAGATCCGTTCTTTCCTGCATCAGATACTGTATCTGCTGCATCAGGTACTTTTAATAAGACACAGCATTTTCTTTTAACCGTGCTTCCTCTTAATCTTAGTAGGTACTTTTAGCAAGCTTAAGGTATATACTGAAACATTTGTTCTTTGGTTAATGACAGCAGCAACTGATTTTTGTTAGGTGGTGTCAAATCAGATCCAACTCATAGCAACCCTAAGTACAACAGAATGAAACGCTCCCCAACACTGTGCCATGCACATGATCTTTTAATGTTTGAGCCTACTGTTAGAGTCACTGTTTCTTCTCATTTTGAGTCCTGCCACATCAGCAAAAGGAGGTCCCAGGGGCTTTACTCCACTCCTGTCACTAAGGTCAGCTCTACTTTGAGGAGGCAACTCTTCCCCAGCAATTTTTTTAGTGCCTTCTAGCCTCGAGGACTCATCTTCTGGCACTGTATTTGACAGTGCTTCTCTGCTATTCATAGGGTTTTCAATGGCTAGTTGTTTTGGGAGTGGGCTGCGGAGTCCTTCTCCCTAGTCTGTCTTAGCCTGGAAGCTCAGCTGAAATCTGTCCACCGTGGGTGGCCCTGCTGGTATCTGAGATACCGCTGGCATAGCTTTCAGCAACTCACAGGCTCCCATAGCATGACAAGCTGACAGACACACGGGGAGGCAACTGATTAGATAGTTAAAATTTATACCCACACATAGCTACGTATATATTTATTTTAAAACTTTCCATGAAAGACAATATGCTTGACTTCAAGGGAAGTATTTAGTCATTAGATGCTTTTCTATCACATACTGTGCATTAAGTGTTTTCCATTTAGAAGACGGATCTAAAACGCCAGCCTTATCATTCTTAGGTTTGCAATTTAGTATATAATCTTGCCAGAGTTGCATCCATTAAAACAAAAGAGTCTTGGAAATTAAGAACTAATTTCTCCTCAAATGGCCATTTCTGATTTTCTTCCTTTCTAATTACCTCTATAATGAAGTGGCCAGTATTACGGTAGGAAGTGATTTCAAAGGCAGCAGTCTCTTATTATGAATCATATACTTTATTTTCTACCCTAATGGGAATCAGCCTTAGTTATAGAAAATGTGTGTGCAAACCTCTCTCTCTGTTGAGAGTGAAATAGTTTTAGAATGGCAAATCATACCGTCAGCTCAGAGAAAGAGTGGGCTTTCAAGCATTTCACTACAGTAAAGCCGGACAGGAAAACACTCATATTTTCACTATAGGATCATTCCTGGTCACTAATCTTGCTCTCAGCAGATTTTCAATATCTCAAATCACTGATATATTATTAATGCTGTCTGATAAGGAAGGAGATACTACATAAAAATATTTAGGAAAGAGCACTTAGAAAACCATCACCCTGCAAAAATGTTAATCTTTCTTGAGATTTCATCTGACTATGCCCTTCCCTGCCATCAGTGGCCCACTGCACTCTGCTTCGGGCACAGGCAGTTCCCTTGTTTCCCGTCAAAGTGAAGTTTGAACAAAATATCGTACTTTCACCAGCTTATATGAAATTTCTGTTTTAACTTTGTTCGTATCTCATGGATTTCCTATCCTACTGTGAACCCTTAAAATTGTTTTCCATCATATAACATGCCACTACTTCTGCTGGGACACGTGGCACAATAATGCCAGGAGCTGCTTAATTAAGCTGAGATTGTGATGGTTTACTCCCCAATAGCAATGAACATGCACCCCAATCTTTGGTATCACTGCTGTCAAATTGAAATAGGCATGGCATCAATAAATGAGTTATGGCACCTCTCTGAAAATCAGTCGCTCTTGGGCCTGCAGTTTTAAAAGCTGAGTTCTTCTGATGGCAAAGTACAGGAAATGATCATAGTGGCCTAGATTTGTATGTCAGGTCGTCGGATCATTGCCATGTGTAGGAAATTGATAAGCTCTTAACCTGATGCCAACCTGATGCTGGTAGTGTTTGCAGTTTGGTAATAGACAAGAGAGATCATTTTCCTTCATGGACATTTCTCTTGGGGAAAAAAGAACACTCTTTATTCCCCAAGGTTCTTTTTCCTACAACTTTACCTAACCAAACAACGCTTCACTGTGGGTTCATGGGAGTAGAAAATGAAAACAAACAAACAAACAAAAACCCCCAAAAAACCTACTAACTACAAAAAAAAAAAAAAACACTGCACATTTTCTGAGAATGCAAAGTAACTCAAATTTTATCAAAACATTTTTTCGTACCAAGGAAACAGGAAGAGATCTTCTTGAAAAAGTGATGAAAACTTTGGCTCAGATGTTATGTTGGTGTAAACTATAGAAAAGAGATCAGTGGTTGCTAAGGGTTTGGGGAGAGGGGACGGGAATGGAAGAACAAGCAAGCAAAGCACAGAGATGCTGTTGTGTGTGTCACTGTCATGGCAAGTACATGTCGTCAACGCATGTGCCAAAACCCACAGACTGTGCCCGTGCAGCCTGAGCCTTGATGTAAGTTACAGGCTGTAGTTAATGCACTGAGATTGTTGTGTTGATTGTAACAAATTAACCCACAGACTGCGCCCATGCAGCCTGAGCCTTGATGTAAGTTACAGGCTGTAGTTAATGCACTGAGATTGTTGTGTTGATTGTAACAAATTCGTAAGGACACTACGTCTGGGGTAGGATGAGACGCATACATAGAACCTATCACCAGCTCCTTTATTGTGTAAGTCTAAAATTATGCTTGTAAAGGTCTGTTGCTTATTTGCTAAAAAAGAAAGAAGGAAGTCAAAAAGTCTACAAGCAGAGGCGGGGGAGACCCTGTTCTCTTGGTGTAGACGTGGATATGAACCCACATCCCCACGTTTGACCCCAGTCATTTGAGTTATGCATAAATGGAAAGCCTTGTAAGTACGAACAGTCTTAAAACAATAACTTCTTTGAAGTTTTACAGTTGTCTCCATGTTGGTGAGTTAGGAGACAGAATAGGAGCAGAGATTAGATGACCACTCTCTGTCTTTGGAGTAAGACAGTTGCTACTTAGCAAAACCCAGGGCTCAACAAACCATTCTTGAACTTACTCCAAAGGGAGAAGTATTAAAAGGAAATCTCTACCAGCAAATTTCACCTGAGATGTTTTTATGGAAGTGACAGATTTAAATTCATTTACATAACTGAATAAAGTAAAAATTTATAGTTAGCATCAAAGCTTTCATTTGGCTATAAAATGTATTATAATTTGGGATTCTATATCTTTTAATTGATTTAAATAATAAAGCAAAATATCTTATACTACTAGTCCAATATGTGGAAATCACACTGATTTTTGATTAATTATAATTGCAGTTAAAGGCAGTTTACTATATTTAATACTAAAAAATATGTAAAAATCTGCACATGTGAAATGTATTCTGAAGCTCTGCAAAGAATAATACAATATATAGATATATACATATAAAATTATATATATTACATATAATTGATAGAAAAAATGCTTTTAAAATACATTATATTTTCCATTTCAAAGAAATAAAGCCTAGAAAAGAATGTATTCTGTTTTATTTCTGTTTATAACTAATACTGGCATAGTTCATGATAGAGAACTATGTCTATTTTGTTTGTATTCTAGAGAAAAAAGCCTCTACAATTGAACAAATATAATAAATTCTAGGGAAGTATATAATGGGACTGTTTCCTTTAATCATTTAAGGTATTTGGAGATTAAGTTTCAGGAAATAACTACTACTTAAAAACTAAAGTCAAATTGAGATATAATCCATGACCCGAGAAGCAATCTAGAACTCTGTTGTTGTTGTTGTTGTTAGGTGCCGTCGAGTTGGTATCTGACTCATAGTGACCCTCATGGGGTTTTCAATGGCTGACTATTTCGGGATTGCCTTGGGAGTGGATTGCCGGGCCCTTCTTCCATTTTTGTGGTGCTGGGAATTGAACTCAGGACCTCAGAGACTATAGCACAGTGCTTTACCAACTGAGCTAAATCCCAGCCCTAGAACTCTATAATGATAAATTAATAACTCTAGAAAAATATTAGCTCACATTTTTATATGAGTCACTTGTATTACTAATGAGTGAGCACCCCAACTTTCCTTTATTGTATTAAAAGTACTGTGGTGCGTTTCTATATGCATACCTGCCTAAAATACTTATGTGCATTCTCCATAAATGGGAAGAAGAAAATAAAAGAATGAGGTTAAATGTGATGAAGGTATTTTCTTAGCTCCTTGAATTACTCTTAAAACCAGAATTTTTTCCTTTCTTACAAAAAAATGGTCCTCATCTGTTTACTCCGAACTGTTTCTTTGACTCACAGGTGTTGTATCTTTGGATGTCACTCTGATTATCCCGTATCATAAAAATTTAGTATCTTTCTACCGGAGTTGTTACTAGGTTATGGTTCATTTTGTAGGTATAATCAAGCCCATAAATTGCTAACATGAATATTGAATTTAGAGTCACTAGCTAGCATCTCATTTCCTAAAAAATCATTTTAACAGCTCCTCTCCATGTCTGAGGTTCTTTGAATTGATTTTCTCCATAACGGAATAAGAAGTGTCCATGGCTCAGCTGCCTTTTGTGAGATTTCATCAAATAATGTTTCACAAAATAAGCTTTTTTAGTGTGTGTGTATATATGTATATGGTTATATGTGTATGTTTATTCTGTTGTTCTATTTTTACTCTATGATTATTTTGATTGATACAGGTCTTAGAAACAATGTAAAACAGGTGTTCTTTTAGAAATAGGATGGCTGGCTTTTATATAGTGGACATTTAGGATACTCAGTAAGGCCAGTGTAGAAAGGGGCCTGTCACTTCAGATGTCTTCTTGTAACAACATGAAAATAGAAAGGCTGTGAAGACCAACACAGCTTGGAGAAAAGTAGTAGAATTTTGGTTTATTTCACTTTATCACATCGTAGTGTAGAAGAGGGTGTTCTTTCTCTTTCATTTTTTGGTCTTAAATTGATAAAGTGGGCTGGGGTTCGGTTCAGTTGGTAGAGCACTGCGCTGCAGTCTCTGAGGTCCCGAGTTCAATTCCCAGCACCACAAAAATGGGAGAAGGGCCTGGCAATCCACTCCCAAGGCAATCCCAAAACAGTCCGCCATTGACAACCCTATGAGGGTCACTATGAGTCGGATACCGACTCCATGGCACCTAACAACAACAACAACAACAAACTGATAAAGTAATAGAATAATAGTAGTGCGTTTCCGAAGCACGGGAGAGGGCAGGCAAGGTTCCGGTTACATCTTTGGCCCTGCAGGTGGCTGAGGCCCTGGATAATGAGCCCCTGGTGCTACAGTTCAGTGTTAGACACAAGAGGGCACTGTTGAGTAGAACTTCTATGCCCAATACCTGATCTGGAGGCGGGGTGTGTGTGTGTGTGTGTGTGTACACTTCATCTGAACAAATACTGCTCACGTTACCTTAAAGGCTGTTCATGATAAAAGCTTTGAGAACACTGAGAGTTGCACACAAGCTGATTTTCTTTCTTCAGATTGTTTAGGGGGCATTGTCTGCTAATCATCGTTAATTCTTGTCACCGGTGCTTCTGAGATATGAACACATCACCTTTCTTCCTTTACAAACAGTGGACTGCAGCGGTATATCCAGATATCTGAAGGAGTAAGGGTTACCCGTCACCATGCCACACTTGGTCTTTTGCTGCCTGTTGGGAATTGCCATTTGGTGTGCCCTGGTGCTTCACTTTTCTCCTATCAAATACAACATCGGAGGTTTTAATTGCTTGGCATTCATTTGAAAAAGATCATATATTTGGATGACCTGAGTCGTCAACTCGGTTTTATATCGAGTTAGCTGCGTTAAGCCAGGAAATCCCTCTGAAACACATTCTGTTAAATAAGAGATGGTAACAGGGAAAAGAGTCACCCTTATTTCCAGTCTAAGCGTCCTTTTGGGATAATAGTTTTGCAGCAGCATAGTCTGATGGCTGGTTACTTAATAAATGTTTAAATATCAAAGTGATTGTAAGTATGCTGAACTGGACTTTTGGTTTTGAAATAATGCTTACCAGTAGCTGTGAGTATTGATTAACTTCTGTGTGAAACTAAGTAAATATGTGTACATAAATGTGTTTCCTACCATGCATGTGTGGGAGAAGGGCCTGGCAATCCACTCCCAAGGCAATCCTGAAACAGTCAGCCATTGAAAACCCTATGAGGGTCGCTATGAGTCGGATACCGACTTGACGGCACCTAACAACAACAAACCATGCATGTGTAGGACCATTGGTGCTTCAGGTACAAGGTTAAAGGTTGAAAGGTCCTTCCTCATCACCCTCCCATTCGTGTTGGATCCCTTTGTATTTTCTAGTTTTAGACATGTACGTTTCTTTATGTGTGTGTGTGTGAGTGTGTTTGTGTGTGTGTGTGTGTGAATTGTTGTTAGGTGCTATTGAGTCTTGTCTGACTCACAATAATCCCATGCACAACAAAATGAAACAGTGACACTATGCCTGACACTCTGCCATGCCTGGAATTATGTCAGCCCTTCTCTGCTATTCATAGCATTTTCAATGGCTGTGTCAGGATTGTTTCAGAAGTGGGCTGCCAGGTCCTTCTCCCATTTTTGCGGTGCTGGGGATCGAACCCAGGGCTTCAGAGAGCGCAGAGCAGCACTCTACCAACTGAGCTAAACCCCAGTCCCAGGTGTATGATTACATATATATATATTTTCTTTCTTTAAAGTGGATCTCGCTTCCACATATGAGTGAGAACATGTGGTATTTCTCTTTCTGAATCTAGGTTATTTCGATTAAAATGATGATCTCCAGTTCTGTCCATTTTGCTGCAAATGACACAATCTCATTCTTGAAGAATGATTTCTAATCCTATCATCAGCTTTTACCAGATTACAAATTCCTGGCATGACTGAGCTTGTCATGAACATCTGAGGTATGTTACTCCACTGGTGTTTGACTTATTAAACATTTGGTAGTCAGTATGTAGTCACATTCTGAGCCTCAACAGTGGAGAAATTCTGCCCCTCACGGCTGTTTACAAAGTAGGCACTACAATCTGAAGGTTAATTTGCCATACCTTTAAAAATATACTGATTACTAATCTCATTAGACCATTGAACATGTTAATTACTGTCACTGCTAAAATGAAGAATGATGTCATAATTTAAAATTTTTTTGAAATATCCAGTCAGGACTTGCATGTACAATTTAATTCTGGATGAACTATATAAAGGCATTCATGATATTTAATATAATGGATTTTCAGGCTTTGACATGCTGTGTACATATGTGGAAGAATCTTGTTCTTGATCTCGATCTTGGAAGAGTCAGCAGTTTGAGGACTGAATGCAACTCTTAGATTATTTCATTTTCCCTTATGCTCAATTAAATAGGCTGTATCTCATACTAATGGTCAGGGAAAATGCCACAGACATGCTTTCTGGCATTTGTGGGATTCGTTAATTTTTATATTTTTATTGTCTTCCTAAGTCTTAATTTTATTTATAATTCTGAAACATTCATACACACATACAAAGTATTCGTAGTCGAAAGTTGATTACTTCTGGCCTTATTCACTTATTTCCCCTCTCCTAAGACTACAGAGGCAGCAGAACCTTAATATATGGTGCTTCTAACCATATTATATACAGAATAAATCCACATACACATTAATTTTTTCCTTTGTAAAAACTTAATTTGGTAGTATAGTATGTAATTTTTGGTATCTACCTTTTCTCATGTATTGTTATATCTTAGAGATTCCTTAGATTTTACAGGCAAAAAAACTAGATTTAGCCAAAACAGGTACTCAGGCTATGTAGAATTTGTTCAACTTCATTTTTAATTGCATTCATGTATATTTATATTTTATTTAGAGCTATTACTCTTACATTTCTCTATTTCCACACATATTTATATGAGGGATGTTTTTTGGTCTATTCGGTCATCGTGCATTTAATGGTGACATTCAGTTTTATCCACTCTTCCTTTGAAATTGATTGTGCAGAGAGAAACAAAGGACAAACGCTTATAGTCATTACATAAGTGTGGATGTTGGCACCCAAACAATAGTTTTTATGCAGAAAAGAATTATTTTAGGATCTGGAAACTATAACACAATGGAGAATTGTTGAAAGAAATGCGTATACAATTATTGTCCTGGATTAAACATCTATTATATACAAAAGAAATAGATTTATGTACTTCTGGCAGGCAGAACTAGAGCTAAAGATATAAACTAGAGCTTGTTGTTGTTGTTAGGTGCCGTCGAGTCGGTATCCGACTCAGCAACCCTCATAGGGTTTTCAGTGGCTGATTGTTTCGGGATTGCCTTGGGAGTGGATTGCCAGGCCCTTCTCCCATTTTCACGGTGCTGGGAATCGAACTTGGGACCTCAGAGACTGCAGCGCAGCACTCTACCAACTGAGCTAAATCCCAGCCCATAAACTAGAGCAAGAGATATAAAATCATTCCCTGGACTTTATGCATAGTCAGACCTGAACATTGAATAGGGAGACAAGAGAAGAATTGATGCTTTTACATTATGGTACTGGAGATCAATATTGAATATACCATGGACTACCAAAAAGAACCAACAGATCCATCCTAGAAGAGGTGCAACCTGAGTGCTCCTTGCAAGCAAGGATGGCTAGACTGCACCTTAATGTATTTTGGACATGTAGTTAGGAGAGACCAGTCCCCGGAGAAAGGCATCATGTTTGGGAGAGTGGCAGGTCAGTGGAAAGAAGGGCAGACCCTCAACTAGATGGATTGACACAGTGGCTTCAACAATGGGCTTAAATATAAAAAAAGATTGTGTGCCTGGTGCAGAATCGGAGAGTGTTTCCTTCTGTTGTACATAGGGTCTCTATGTGTTGGAGCCGAGTCAATGACACCGAGTAATAACAACTTTCCAGAATGAAGTGGGCTGTCTGAGGAGGTGCACGGCAGATCTAGAATGGCCACTTTCTGGAATGTTATTGTACAAGGGATCTCTGTGTTGTAGATACGACCTGGACACCCCCTTAGGCTTCCCAGCCCTAAGATGGTCTCTTCCAGACCAGTGCTCTTTATAAGGCCTTGCCAAGCCGTGGGCCACCTGATGCCTGAAACTGCCCCCCTCTCCTTGGTCCTACAACAAACACCCCACAGGGGGAGCATCACCAGGCCCACAGCAGGAAATGCTTGTGGCCTGTGTGGATGGTTACAGTTTCCTTTCATACCAACAAGTAGGTAGAACGTAAATAAAATATATGGAACATTTCTGACCTGAACAGCACCATTTCTGTGCTGAAGGAAGCAAGCCACGTGGAGAAAGTTTCCCACAACAAGAGCACCAGGGTCCGTATGGCAGACGTGGAGCACAGGCTATGAGAAGTTGGACCAGAAAGGCCTTTTCAGACATGACCAGTTCCTTGACCTCATCTGTGTCTTACGGAGACATGATATTCTCAGTTTGGGAGTCATGACACAGCCAGCTTCTTGAGGGCAGGATGGATGTCTGGAAGCCTCTGCAAACTCTCTCTCTGTCTTGCTCATATGAATATTTGTTGAGTCGATCAGTAAATCAGGCTGGGATTTAGCTCAGTTGGTAGAGCGTTGCGCTGCAGTCTCTGAGGTCCCGAGTTCAATTCCCAGCACCGCAAAAATGGGAGAAGGACCTGGCAATCCACTCCCAAGGCAATCCCGAAACAGTCAGCCATTGAAAACCCTATGAGGGTCGCTATGAGTCGGATACCAACTCGACGGCACCTAACTAAATCGTAAGCTCAGGTGAGGCCAGTATCTTCATGGTCTGCTGTGGTTTGGATAAACATTCCCCAAAGGCCCACATATTAGAGGCTTCGTCCGTCCCTGGGCCACGGCAGAAATGGGAAGGGGTGGGGCCTAGTGAGAGGGCTTAGGTTGAATGGGAGTGCTCGCTTGAAGGGGCCCTGGCCCTTCCTGTCTCTCCTCTGACTTCCTGTCTGCCATGACTTGAGCAGCCTTCTCTGCCGTACACATCCACCATGAGCTGCCTCGCCACAGCCCGGAAGCAAAAGCCACCCCTAGCTGACCACGGAAAGAGCCAAAACAAGCCTTCCTTTTTTATCACTTGATAATCTCGGGTATTTTGCTACAGTAGAAGCTGACTATCAGGCTGCCCGATGCACGTATTTTAATGTTTACTATTAGTAGTGGGGGGCTGGGATTTAGCTCAGTGGGTAGAGCACTGCGCTGCAGCCTCTGAGGTCCCGAGTTCAATTCCCAGCACCGCAAAAATGGGACAAGGGCCTGGCAATCCACTCCCAAGGCAATCCTGAAACAGCCAGCCATTGAAAACCCTATGAGGGTCGCTTTGAGTCGGATACCGACTCGACAGCACCTAACAACAATTAGTAGTGGAGGTTTACTCACTGATTCTATTTCTTTTTTTCAGCCTTCATTCGTTTTGCTTCACTAGCCTCGATAGTGCTCTTTTCTCCAGTTTTTCTATAAATGCTACAGTCCTGCAAATTAAAATCTGCTCTTACACTTCTGAATCCCTACATACTTCTTTGAAACAACTTACACTTAGTCATCACAATCTTTTATTATGTATATGGCATGTGAAGCCTTTGTGGCCTCGAACTTGCGATCATCCTGCCCCAGCCTCCGGAGTCACTGAGATCACAGGTGTGCGGCACCACACCTATTTTTTTTTTCTTTTAAATTTGTGTGTGTATGCTTATAGAAGGGAAAACCATGAGTCACATGGGGAAATCAAGAATTCCACTTCAGATTTGTGAAAGCTGAGAGGTCTGAAGACACCTAATTTGATCCATTGGACATTTACATGTGGAATGAGAAGAGATTAAAACAGTAATTGCAATCAGCATAGAGGTGGCGTTTGCATCATGTCACAGAGCACATGACCTTGGGGAGGGACAAGAGAGGACAGAGGGCCACGGCCAGGCCCTCAACCCCAGCTCCTATCAGCTGGGGAGGGAGGAGGAGCCCATGAAGGACAACCCTGTAGGGTAGGAGGCAGAGGAGGGAGAGGTTTTCATGCAGCAGGTAGTGGTTGGTTGAGTCCTGTTGGCAAAGGTTGAACAAAATGAAGACACAAAAGTGACCTTTGAATTTAGCACAGCTGTAGCTTCTGAGGGGTGTGAAAGATGTTGAGGCATCAGTAGGGAGTGGTGTGAAGGGGGAAGCCAAGCAGCCAGGAACACAACTCCTTAGGGAAGGGGTGAGGTCAGCGATCAAAGGTGGAGGTGGACGTCAAGACACCAGAAGACATCTGGTCTAAGGGGGCAGCAGGAGGAACGGGGGGCAGTGGAAGGAGAGAGAGCCCCAAGAATGACAGACATACATTCTGCATCTTCACACACCATATTGAGATGAACAAATGGTTTGTTGTTGTTGTTAGATACTGTTGAGTCTGACTCATAGCGACCCTCATAGGGTTTTCAATGGCTGACTTTCGGGATTGCCTTAGGTGTGGATTGCAACGTCCTTCTCCCATGTTGCAGTGCTGGGAATTGAACTCGGGACCTCAGAGACTGCAGTGCAGCGCTCTACCCACTGAGGTAAATCCCAGACCTGAACAAATGGTTAGAGTGCAAATATACTATCATTCTTTGGGACAAGTCATGTAAGTGTGTGTTGGATGTATTAGCTGTCTTCTCATGAGGCACCTTTGCAGAGTGGCAAAGAAACCAGATTTACAGAGATAGAGTTTGGGGCTTTCAAATTAGCTCTGTGGCCTTGCGGAATTTATTTAACCTTTTTGTGCTCCAGCTCCCTAATCAATAAGTAGCATCTGCCTCATAGGTTGTCATCCAGCTGACTGAAGTTAATCCATGCAGAGTGACCAGGACAGTGTCTGGTACATGGTAGGTGTTGTGTGTAGTGGGTACTTGTTTACTAGTGATTCTCCTAAGTGACTTACGCTGATGGTGCTGCATTCTGAAGGACATTATTGATTTGTAATTTATTGTTTCCACATTGTTTTTGGATTGTTACTGGTGCGAATTTATAAAAAGTGGCATCTATGGAGGTATAAAGTCAAGAGAGAATGAAATTTGCATTTTGAGAGATAGTTCTCTGAGCATTGGCAGTAAATATGGGTTAGTATCTGATATTTATTATTTTCTGCCTGTTGGAACTCTTGCTTTGAAATACAAAAATATAAGAAGCGTGATACCTGGAAACTCATCAGAAAGCATCCAAAGTGGAAATTCATCAGCAAGCATCCAAAGAATATTTGGGAGGGCCAACCCAGGTGCTAAATTAAACAGCACAGCGGGATGTGGAAAAGGGTCAGAAGCCTTGCAGTATCTATGCTGCACTTTCTTCCTCTCTCCCTGAATGTTAATTCCCACCCAGGACGGACTAGCAGTCTGCATGAGTCTGCAAAGATAGAGCATTTGTAGGAATTAATGCTCTGTGGGCATAGCACACGGGGAGCCCCAAGAACTAGAGAAGCATGAATAAATGTATTCCAATTATAGGCTAATGCAGGTAATGGGTTTACGGTACTTAGAGGTCTGGGTCTCCCTGACAGCCTGCAGACACGAGGCCCCCGTGGCTTTCCTGCAGCGCAGGCATTATGGAGTGATTTTTACTTTACTGCCTTTTCCATCAGATCATCCCCTCTCTTTCACACACAAGGTTAATTCACTCCTTGATCACATTATTTCCTTGCTGCTCTTTGACAATATAAAAATTCTGACTGGACAGCTCAATCCCTCTTCCATCTCAGATTTGATTGTTATGGTATTGCCTGCCGTCCCTCAGAGGCCTCCAGCAGCCTTTGCTGCACTTTATGACACTTAAATGGCTCGGCTACAATTTCTCCATCTATTCACGAAATGCTGTTAATAACTCATTTCCAAAGAGGCCCTTCTTTATGTCTTGGCATTAAAGGAATTTTTATTAGGTGCCAGGGTAGGTGACACACAGCCCCAGTAACCAAAGAGTTAATTAATCTGTTGAAATTTATTGCCTTTTACACTGCACTCAGTGTGACAGTCCCTAAGAGAAACAGATACTGTATTTACAGCCCGGGCTGAAATATTCAGTAATGTAGTCTGCATACTGACCTACTCCATCAGTGCCCGCCTTCCGCGGGAGCACCCATTAATCACAGAAGATGAATTTGTGTAATCTGTCTTCCTTCTTATTCTGAGGTTCCAATAAATATTGAGATAATAATTTATTGATTACCTTGCAATATAAATGTGTGGTAAAGGCACCCAGGACATTTGCATGGTAATGCATTTTGGAACCTCTTGGCTTTCTCTGGGAACGCAAGGAGAAACTGAGAGGAGGGTGTCATGAGATCTCAGTGGGTGAAACACCACACTGATTTCTTACTGTGCAGAAGGAAGTGAGAAGGCAGTTCTGAACTACCAGAAAGCATGACCACAGCTACGGTCATTCCATTCTCCAGGAAATATGAGTGTTTATTTGTTATCACGGTAGCACTTTATCATTGATCCAGAAACATTGGAGGGACTGTGAAGATGTTATAGGACAATGAGATGCCCTTGTGGATCAAGCATTTCTAAAACTTGAAAAGGCTAAATGTATTTTACTTGCATAGATTTTCAACACAGGCTGTGTTGGGTCCTGGTGGGCCCAGTGGCCACCATCTTCTGTTCTGCACTTACCCGGCTGTCTGCCGTGTCACACGTGAGGACTTGTTACAGGTTCAATTCTTCTAGTTGAATTCAATCGTCCACAGTTAATGTAGCCCATTCCTAGTCTCTATAATAATTTATCTTAGTTTTGGGTGACTCTTTATGGTCAGGATAACTCTGCAGAATGGATGAAATTCTAATGTGTGGGATTTGTTTCCTAGCACTTTTCTGATAAGGTTAAGCAGATGGTGAAATGGAATAGCTTGGAAGATCTCGTTTTGATATACTATAGTAGATCATTTCCAGAATGATAATGAAAGAGCAAAATGAACTGAGCTTTTTAGCTTCTCTTCTCACTCATGGAACGGAAAATACACTTTTTTAGACTATAGAGGAATATTCATCATAATTCTCCCGACGTCTAAACCACTTGGCTATATATTTTTAAAAGAAGACAAACTACTTTGAAAATTTTGCCATAAATGTTTATACAGGGTATATCTATTATCACATTTTTTAAATGAAAAATTATGAATTTTTTATGTCACCTGAAACAATTGTTTATGTCATGGATTTCAAGAGAAAATGTCTTTTCCCCAGTACTTTAGTAATGACAACAGCAATTGGCTCATCGGTTTCCTCCATGACGTCTCACGTTGATGAACCCTCAGATCACTGCCTGTCAAAATACAGAATTAACGAGCAACCTTGAACTTCATTCTGCTCTAACACTGGCTACTTTGGCGGAGACCTTCTTCTCTGAAGATGGAGGCAATGCATCTTCATTTTCTTTGATTTTTACTGGTTTGGATTATTTAAATAACGGGTACAGGTATTTAATATGGGAGAAGGGCCTGGCAATCCACTCCCAAGGCCATCCCGAAACAGTGAGCCATTGAAAACCCTATGAGGGTCGCTATGGGTCGGATACCGACTCGACGGCACCTCACAACAACAACAACATAGGTATTTAAGAATGTCACAGAGGAATTACGTGAACGCATTAGACCACAGGTATCTCTTTGATGATTAGGTTTGCTTTGAGGTGGCATATTACCACATAATTGCTGTGCTTTTTTGTCATTTCTCCTTGTAAGTATTAATAGTTGCTCCTTGTTCTGCTCATATAAAGTTATATTCTGATTTAAGTTCTCCCTGGTGTTTGGCTAATTGGACTATTCACTTAAAGTATACCATGTTTTATTACTTTATCTTCCGTGGCATTTTGCATTTTGGAATGACTGATTCTAATTCCTGTTCCACAGTAGCATAATTTCACAGTAGCATAACCTTGGGAATCCATTAAATTTGGCCTTTATAACACTGCTTTGTTTTTTTCCGCACAGTAGAGGAAAGCTGTGGCATTTCCCATCACCCACGTTGACTCTTTCCCTTTTTATAGTAATGCTGCTTTCTCTCCTTCCTTAATTCACATCAGTGTAACGCAGTGTCTACCTATTAAGCATTCATTATCTGACAAGCTTTATATTAGGTGCTGAATATACGAAGTTGAATAGGGATAATTACTACTTCCAAGCTGTTCAAAGTCACAGTCTTGTCACTTGAGATAGAAACGTAATAAATTGTGATTTTTAACCCCCTCCCCCAATTATATTAAGTCCTTAACTTGGAAACTAAGTAAGTTTAGAAGCCAGCCATTTATTGAGAATTTCTCCAAGGGTGGGCACGTCTTTAAGTACTTGAGATGGCTTACAGTCTTCCCACAGTACCCACAGGGAGTTAATACAGGGAGTTAATACAGTTTATACAGGGTATATCTATCGTGTCCCTTCCGGGACACGAAAATTGCAGGTGCTCAACCCTTTGTGTAAAATGCTGCAGTATTTGCATGTAACCTACACACATCCTCTGCTATACTTCACATCATCTCTAGGTTACTCCAATACCTAATACAGTGTAAATGCTGTGTAATGGTTCTTATACTGTATTATTTAGGGAATAACAAGGAAAAGAAGTCTGTACGCGGTCAGGACAGATAGAAGGTTCTTTAATCTGCGGTTGGCTGAATGTGCGCATGCGGATCCTGCAGGTAAGGAGGGCTGACTGTACTTAACCTTAACAAGGCTGTGAGGCAACATATATAACCCCACACTCTTACTTACCAACATATATATGTATAACAACACACTTTCTTACTTAACAGCATATATATATGTTATGCCTGCAGCTGTAGCCCTGTGGCATCTGATCCCGTCAGATCTCGGAAGCTAAGCAGGGTCGGGCCTGGTTAGTACCTGGATGGGAGACCGCCTGGGAACACCAGAAGCTGTAGGCTTGGGAGAAGGACCTGGAAACCCCCTCCCAAAAATCAATCTGCCATTGAAAACCCTATGAACAGCAGAGAAGCACTGATAATAGTGTTTCCCCTGTTGTACAGAGGGTCGCTATGAGTCGGATACCGACTCGACGGCACCTAACAACAACAACATATATGTTATACATACATATATATATTTCATATATATACATATGAAATATGTATAAATATGTATATATACACATATGTTGTTGTTGTTGTTGGGTGCTGTCAAGTCGGTATCCAACTCATAGCGACCCTCATAGGGTTTTCTATGGCTGACTGTTTTGGGATTGCCTTGGGAGTGGATTGCCAGGTCCTTCTCCCATTTTTGCGGTGCTGAGAATTGAACTTGGGACCTCTGAGACTGCAGCACAGCGCTCTACCAACTGAGCCAGATCCCAGCCCCATATATACACATATATACATATGAAATATATATATATGTGTGTATGTATAACACCACACTCTCTTACTTATCAAGGCTGTGAGGCAACAAACAACAACATACATATCTATCTATATATATATATATATATATATGACTTTCTTAGGCCCTTACTCTTAGTACCTAGAGGAAGGATTGAAATGCCATGCGAGGATCTCAAACACTGTCCCTGCCCTTCAAGGAAACATATGAGTTGCTCAGAGTGAGAATTCCCCATTCTTTTTATTGATTTGTAGTCTTGTTGTTGTTCTGTGCTGTTGAGTCAGGTCCATCTCATAGCAACCCTATGTACAAGAGAGTGAAACCCTCCCTGACACTGTGCCATGCTATTCATAGGGTTTCAATGGCTGATTGTTTCAAGAGTGGGCTGCCTTGTCCTTCTTCCATCTTTGAGGTGCTGGGGATCAAACCTAGGGCCTCGGCATATGGAGCAGCGCTCTGCCCGGTGAGCTAGGCCCCAGCCCATCTGTAGTTTCAGTGCTGTTAACTGAATGCTTTTCCTGGAGCTTTGAAATGCTCCTCTGTTGTACTAGTTATCACACATATTTGGGACTCTTTCTAAGCTGTTTGTTCCTAGATAATCCATATTATTCCTGTGGTGCATTTATCTATTCCTACCTTAGGTTTTATTGTTGCAATTTCGTAAAAGTTTTGATGCCTGACTACATCAAATAATCCAGAACTTGTCATGTAATATTTGCTTACCAGATAGATGCTATGTTGTGTGGGTTTGAATTATGAGTGGAAGAAAAGTAGCCTTACTATCAAGAGGTAAAGAGGCAATGTGAGTGTTGGGAAATGTCACAGTTTTCATACACGTAGGCACACAATATTGCTTTCTTATTCAAAATATGTTTTCTGTTACTGACCCCTTTTGACTTAATTTTTATTGTCCAATCTATCATGCATATAGAAGAATACATAAAAATTCATGTCCAGTGTAAATAGTAATAACAGAAAGAGCCAACATCACTGTATTACCTAGATCAACCTGCAATATTGCCTGGGTACTATTCTTGTTGTGACCTTCCTTGATTTTATTCTCCTCCCAAATACTTGCTTCCTCACAATGGCAACAGGATCTTTTACCTTGCTTTTCATTATAGTCTTCCTATCTATATAAATCCTATATGATTGAGATTCATCTATTAATGGTATTTGCCAGCAGCCATACCACTGTTGAGAGAAGGACCCAGCAACCCACTCCCAAAAATCAAACCTCCATTGAAAACCCTATGAACAGCAGAGAAACACTGACAAGAGTGTTTTACCTGTTGTACACAGGGTGGCTATGAGTCGGATACCAACTCGATGGCACCTAACAACAACAACATACCACTGTGGTGTCTGATCCCATCAGATCTCAGAAGCTAAGCAGGGTGGGGCCTGGTTAGTACTTGGATGGGAGACCGCCTGGGAACACCAGGTGCTGTAGGCTTGGGAGAAGGACCTGGCAACCCACTCCCAAAAATCAACCACCATTGAAAACCCTATGAACAGCAGAGAAACACTAATGATAGTGTTTTGCCTGTTGTACATATGTTTCTCAAGGTATAGCCCCCTTTTTATTCTTTATATAATATTTAGAGGGCTGGGATTTAGCTCAGTGGGTAGAGCGCTGCGCTGCAGTCTCTGAGGCCCCGAGTTCAATTCCCAGCACCACAAAAATGGGAGAAGGGCCTGGCAATCCACTCCCAAGGCAATCCCAAAGCACTCAGCCATTGAAAACCCTGTGAGGGTCACTACGAGTCGGATACCGACTCGACGGCACCTAACAACAACAACAACAACATAATATTTAGAAATCTATCATGATTACTGTTGGCAATGGTTTGTCAGTGAACTTTTGTCAAAGAACTAACTTTTTGTAGTTGATGTACTCTGTGGTATATTTATTTTCTGTGTCATTACTCACCTACTTTCTATATTCATCAGGCTTATTCTCTGGTCCTTTTCATGTTGTAGTCTTCACCACAAATTTCCCAATGATTACTACTTTAATAACCACATCTGGTAAGTTTTCAGTTTGTCATGTGTGTGTAATTATTAAATACTATTTTCCTATTTCTTTACGAACTGACCCATCAATTATTTATGAGTGTTTTCAATTTCCCGAGATATGTTGCATCCTCATTATCTCTCCTTGTCATGTAGCAGGGTAATTGCATTGTCATCAGTTCAAGTTCTTCAAAATTTGTGGTTCAAGTTCTTTAAAATTTGTGGCGGCCGTCTTTGTGGCTTGACGCGTGGCTGACAGCATTCCAGAGCTTAGATGTCCGCCGCGTGGCTTATGAAGAATGTGTCTTCTGCAGATTCAGGGTGCCGTTCCGTACTTGCATACGTGTGTGCTTATGAACTGTGCGCTCCGTATCTTCTGTACCTTTACCAACGGTGGTGACGGAGTCTGAAATGCCCCCAGTGGCCAGTCCCCAGCAGGTGGCGCTGTGTGTGGAGGCTGCGGGGCTTTGGGAGGCTGGGGCCTTGCAGAAGGAGGTCACTGGGGGTGAACTGTCCCTGAGTCTCAGGCTGGTCTGCTGTCTTCTCTCCACATTTCAGTCTTCTTATGTCAGCTTTATAAATAAGGCCCACGTCCTGGGGTGCACCCCGTTAGAGGAATAGGGAGACGTGTGCTTATCTCGTCTTTTCTCAGAACCCAAAAGCATGCCTGGTAATTTTTTGAGTGGGTGTTAAATTTTATATTCTTTGATATTGAGTTGTTATATTCCATTAAATATTACTGGGGTTTGTTCTGGGAAGAAATTATGCATCTTTGAATCTGTTTTCTCCTCTGTAGGCTTGCTTTTTAAGCTTTGTTAGGATTGTTCCCAAGAAGCGTTTGGTCTAGGGCAAACTTGACCTTATTGCTAACACCACACTCTCTTCAGAAACTTACTTAATGCTCTGTCTTCTCACGTGGGCTGCTGGGAGCGTGGACTATTCCCAACCCTCTTTCAGCTTCCGGGGACCAGTGGTGCCTCCCCTCCTTCCAGGAGGCTCTTGTCCTGGGTGGACTCTCCTCGGTCCCCACTCAGAAGCTGCAGAACCAGCCTAGCCTCCCTGCAGCCAAGCGCAGGTGCAGCCTGGACTCCTGCTCGCCTGCCTAGACCAGTGCTCAGCCAGGTCTGCGCAGCTTCCTCCGGCCACCTCTAGAGGGAGCCCTTCCCTGCCTCCTTCTCCAAGCCCAGCCCTGTCCTCCCCGACCTCTGCACACTGCCTCACCTCAGCTGGGTCCTGAGATTCTGTTTCCCTCTCTCCTTCCCCCTGTAGCTCGCAGATCCTCTCCAGTCAGTCAGCTGGGACAAGTGCCGAGCTCAGATTCTTTGTTTTCCTGCCGTTTCCTGGGCGAAAACTCTTGCCTCGTGCACTGTGTCTGGGAAGCTGTGGAAGGCGGTGGGTAAGTCCAACCTCACAGCCACCCTGGGTGGAGGTGGAAGTCCTTCCGAGTTTCTCGCATCATCGTTTCTTCTTTTCTGGTTTAAATTTCTTTCAATAAACGTCTTGTTTCCATTACCTTTCATTACTTGCAGTAGGGTTACTGTCAGTCTGTCTATTCAGTGGTTGACGCTCCCCTATCCAAAATGTTTGGAACCAGAAGTGTTTCAGGTTTCAAAAACACTTTTCAGAGTTTGGAATATTTCCATAAACTGTACAAGTTGAGCATCACTAATTTAAAAGTCTGAAGTCTGAAATTCTCCAGACACCAAACTTTGCCGTCTGTCACCTCCTGTGCTCTAACTTTGTGCAGCTTTTTGTTTGTATTTTTGCCAGAGCAGTGTGCTCTAAGTGTTTTCTGAAAATATCTTTAGTAGACTACCACTTTTGAATGAAATTTTAGGTAAGTATATGTTTAAGGGCTTCAGTTATTTTACCTCAACATCTAAATAACTTTATTCTATGGGACTCTGGCATTATTTGTTGCTAATGGGATGTCTATTGTAAGCCTATTTTATCTCTCTATAAGTTATTTATCTTGATCAGTTGCTTGTAGAAACGTTTTTCTTCATTTTAAAGTTTTATAGTTTCACTACAATAAATTTAGGTGCATATTTTATTATATTTATCTTGTTAGGGCTTGGTGTTTGTTTAATATTATAAATCCCCAGTGACATTTTCAAATTCATTCATTCAATCTCTCTCTCTCTCTCTCTCTCTCTCTCTCTCTCTCTCTCTCTTCCTCCCCCCCCCCTTCCTCCTCCTCCTCCTTTTCCCTTCCCTTCCCCTCCCCTCTTCTCTTCCTATCCTGCTGGGATAATAGATGTGTGTCATAGTTTCCGGCTCTATCAGGAAGAGTTTTCCACAGAAGCAGAATCAGTGATATTAGTATATATAGAAAATGGTGTGTGTATGTGTGTATACATACATGCATACATACATACGTACATTTGTGTGTATATATATATATATATATTTGTGTGTGATTTAGTGGATTGACTTACACAGTGGGGGAAGGGTAGTTTCACAGCCATGCCTGCAGAGAGACTGGTATCCACTCAGTCCAGGAGCTGGAGACCTGAGGAGGCTCCGTCTGGTGCAGAGGTCTGGACATGTCCTAGAAAGTCACTGTTGACTCCTCCGGACACGGAGGAAGCTGTTGTCTGATGCCCTTGAGCAGTGGCAATTAGAGGCCCCTGCTCTGCTGTGGAAGAGTGTTAGCCTGCATGCCTTTTGTTGTTGTTGTTGTTTTGTGGTACTGAGAGTTGAACCCTGGGCGTGTGCATACTTTGCAAGTGCTCTACTGCTGGGCTGCACCTCCAGCCCATTTAAAAAACTTTTTATCTTGAGATAGGGTCTTTCTAAGTTACACAGCTGCCTCTGGCCGCGACCCTGTGATCCTCCTGCCTCTGCCTCCTGGTCACTAGGATAACAAGCATGTGCCACCATGCCAGCCCTGCTCAGCTTTTTAATGCAGTGGCTTCTTCTGACTCCTTTTTTCCCCTGAGGTCCTCTTTCTGTTGGATGGTGCCATGGCAGTCCTCTCTGGAGATGCCCTGGGTGTGGTTTGTTGCTGTTGTTAGGTGCCATCAAGTCAGTATCCGATTCATAGTTAACCCTACATACAGCAGATGAAACACTGTTGTCAGTGCTTCTCTGCTGTTCATAGGGTTTTCAATGGCGGATTGATTTTTGGGAGTGGGTTACTGGGTCCTTCATCTAAGCCTACAGCACCTGGTGTTCCCAGGCGGTCTCCCATCCAAGGACTAACCAGGCCCGACCCTGCTTCGCTTCCGAGATCTGACAGGATTGGATGCCACAGTGCTATGGCTGCAGGCTGGGTGTGGTTTAGGGATCTTTTCATCCAGGCAGGTTGACAGTCGAGGCCTCCTGTCACACTGGCTCATACACATACACACCGGGACCTTGGGACTCGTTAATTGCTTCCAGAACTTGTGAGTACAGAATGAAATTTTCTCATAAGAAGTAATTCATGAAGGTTCCACAGGATATTCACATTTTGCTGGGCTAATACTAAGTAATGAAATTGTGTTGTAATACAGAACCTTAAAGAAATGTGCATAAAAAGCAATTGTATTAAAAAATATAAAATTGAACTTCACTTTACCAGTGCTGAGAGGAATTCCTGGCATAATGGGGAGGTGGCAAGGAAAGAAGGAGGGGAAGGGGGTGAATTGTTGGAAGCTGAGTCCTCTTCCAAGACAAACTCAGGTGACTTCTCAGGTGTGCTTGCAAGCACCCAGTGCTGGAAAAAAATTTTTTTTGTCAAAATGTGACAAGTACCAGATTTAGCCAGTTCTGAAGCTGATGAGTACTGAGGTGTGACTGTGTGTGTGTGTGTGTGTGTGTGTGTGTGTGTGTGTGTGTGTACAATCTCCCCCAAGTGTCTGTCAGCTTGTTATGCTGTGGGACTTGTGTGTTGCTGTGATGCTGAAAGCTGTGCCACTGGTATCTCAGGTACAAGCAGGGCCACCCATGGTGGACAGGTTTCAGCTGAGCTTCCAGACTAAGACAGACTAGGGAGAAGGACCTGGCAGCCCACTCCTGAAACAATTAGCCATTGACAACCCAATGAATAGCAGAGAAGCACTGTCAGATATAGTGCGGGAAAATGAGCCCTTCAGGCTGGAAGGCATTCAAGAAACAACCGGGGAAGAGTTGCCTCCTCAAAGTAGAGTCGACCTTAATGACAGGAATGGAGTAAAGCCCCTGGGACCTTCTTTTGCTGATGTGGCACAACTCAAAATGAGAAGAGACACAGTGACTACAACAGTGGGCTCAAACATAAAAAGATCATGTGGATGGCAGTGTTGGGTTGCCTTTCAGTCTGTCATACACGGGGTTGCTATGAGTTGGATCCAACTTGATGGCACTTAAAACACCTATATATATAGTTGTTGTTGTTAGGTGCCATCGAGTCGGTATCCAACTCATAGCGACCCTCATAGGGTTTTCAATGGCGACTGTATCGAGATTGCCTTGGGAGTGGATTGCCAGGCCTTTCTCCCATTTTTGTAGTGCTGGGAATTGAACTTGAAACCTCAGAGACTGCAGCGCAGTGCTCTACCAACTGAGCTAAATATATTTATTTATATAGTTTCACTCCAAATTAACTGTCGAGTTATTAGTTGGAACAACTTCGGAGTTTTTTTTTTCATTAAAAATACAACGTAACTGAAAAGCTTTCTCCTGTCAAGCTTTTGCCTTTCTTCCATTGCTGGTTAAAATGTTACTGTGCTGGGTCTTCTTCAATTACAGAGCATAGTTGACCCAACATTCCCTTCATCATATTATAAAATTATACTTCTTGTACCTAGCAAAGTGGCTGTAGTGAATTAAGAGACCCTCCTAAAGTGCTTTTTTTTTCTTTTTTCTAGTGCTTGTGAGTTGAACCTGGGGCCCTATGCATACTTTGCAAGTGTTCTACCACTGGACTGCACCTTCAGCTCTTTTTTTTTTTTTTTTTTTTTGAGACGGGGTCTTGCTAAGGTATGTTGGCTGCTCTGGCCTCGAACCTGTTATCCTCCTGCCTCTGCCTCCGAGTCACAGGTATGTTGACAGGTATGTGACGTGGGACCCGACTAATGCAGGAGCATTTCTTAAACCTCAGGGCGCACAGATCGCTGGGGGAATTTTGTTGAAAGGAAGCCCGTGACTTGGTAAGTGTGGACGTCCTGCGTTTCTAAGGAGGTCCCGCATGATGCTGCAGCTGCTGGGCCCTGGTCCAGTTTGTTGAGGACTCAGAGTTGTGTTTCCTCAGGATATCTCAGTTCTAGTTTGCTTTATCCCAATTTTGGTTTAATAGGTTCAGTGGTGAAATCCGATGTCCTACTGCGTGTAAAGTTCTCCCTCCCTCCCTGTGGTGGCATAGAGGTTGGGCCTGCGGAGTTTGGGCTGATGGGCTCTCTTTTTATGGCGTGTGTGTGTGTGCGCGCGCGCACGCGCGTGCGTGCGTCTGCGCACATGTTTATGTGTGCAAGGACACATCTCCGTCTCCTGCCACATTTGAAATCTCCAAGCTGTTGTCTTTCAACTTGGCTTCTCTAGGTCCCCATGAGGCCAACTTTCTGCACAAAGTTCTTTCTGATCTAGTTGCTGCCCAGCCTGGCTCCCTTTTGTCTAAGGTATCAGGCAAAACTGAGAGTGTTATTGTGTTGGCAGCCTTAGCTTCTGGGTCCCCGCTACTGAGGTTTCTCCATGCCAGGGGCTGCTGCCTCAGCAAGGGGAGGCCTCGCCCAGTTCACTCTGTTTTTTTGGATGGATCTGAGGGCTGGGGTTTAGCTCAGTTGGTAGAGAGCCGCTCTGCAGTCTCTGAGGTCCCAAGTTTGATTCCCAGCTCCGCAAAAATGGGAGAAGGACGTGGCAATCCACTCTCAAGGCAATCCCGAAACAATCAGCCATTGAAAACCCTATGAGGGTTGCTATGAGTCAGACACGATTCGACAACACCTAATAACAACAACAAGCTCTGGCTCATGGGGAGAACCTCACACATTCTTTTCCCAGATACATTCTGAGAGACCAGGCCATTCCCAACTATTGTTGTTAGGTGTAGTCGAGTTGGGTCCAACTCATAGTGACCCTGTGTACAACAGATGAAACACTCCCTGACACTGCCATGCCCAGCACTATTGTCAGTGCTTCTCTGCTGTTCATAGGGTTTTCAATGGCTGATTGTGTTTTGGGAGTGGGCTGCTGTATCCTTCTCCCAAGCCTACAGCACCTGGTGTTTTGAAGTGGTCTCCCATCTAAGTACTAACCAGGCCTGACCCTGCTTAACTTCTGAGATGTGATGGGATTGGACTCCACAGTGGTATAGCTGCAGGCATTCCCACCTAGGCAGGTTCTTCTGTCCACTATCAGGGGAGAGAGTAAACCATTGAGTTTCATTCTTTAAATCTCTCAGGCTTGAGCCAGACACTAGCCCACACTGCCTGGCAGTCTGTAATGGCCCCACTAATGTGCATTTGGTCTGGGTAGGAGTATGGAGTAAGCGCACCTGACCTGTCCTTTGAGGGCAGGGCACACACAACTCTCTTTGAGAAAAACCTCGGTTCAGACTTCATCAGCTTCTCCAATGTTTTAGACTTTTGTACCTAAGTTCCCGACTGTCACTTTGCAAGTTCTGATACGGAATCTGGTGCAGTGTTTTGGCATTCGGCAGTGGTTGGCACACAGCTTCCATGTACAGTTGTTCAAGCTGTGCACTATAAAATGCTGGGAGGGCCACTTGCCTCCGAGTCACTGTGGGTTCTTAGAATGGGGATGAATTTTCATGAGTTTTGTTAATTGTATTGTGTGCAATTAGGGAAAAGAAAAGGTTGTGTTTTCTTAGCTGCACAGCATCCCCTTTTGATCTGTTAGCACCTTATTTTGGCACTAATTGTTTTGGGGTCTTCAGAGAGACTGAAAAGGCCCTTATTATTAGGAGAGTTTAAAGCACATTTATGAGATGTCATGCTGTCTTATATGTGTTTGGTTCTCTGTTCTATCCACTGAATACCAGTGCAAGTTTATCTTGTTGATTTTTCATTCACTTTTTCATTCTGTCTGAGAAGTTTTAAATTTAATTCTTAAAAAGTAAATATGAGCCTGACACAGTGGCTTACACCTATAATTCCAGCGACTCGGGAAGTAGAGACAGGAAAATTGCAGGTTTGAGGCTAGAGGCATCTTGCACAACTTAGCAAGACCCTGTCTCAAGATAAAAAATAAAAAGGGCTAAAGGTGCAGCCCAGTGGCAGAGCACTTGTTCAGCATGGGTGAGGCCCTGGGTTCAGTCCCCAGTACTAAGAAAAAAAAGGTATGTATGTATATGTGAAATGGAAAGATTAAAATTTTGCTTGTTCTTTGTATTTATATATTCTCAAATCAGTAAATTATCTTCCTTCAGTTGCTTTATATTTCTCACCAATATTTCAAAGCACATATGTCCAAAAACTTAATTTTAATAGAATTTATTATTCTGGGCTTTATTACTTTGAATGAAATTTGGAGTGATATTTGTCTATAGGATGGCTATTATGCATAGAGATTTGAAATTATATAAATTAAGCAAAGATCATTTGATGAAAGCCCTTTTGAAAGAGTTTATTTTTCTCTTGATATTTTGTGCAATATAATTTGAGAGTTTTATTTTTTTGGGGGGGTGGCCCCAAATAGAAATACCTAAAGGGAGATTTAAGTTATTTAAGTTATCCCAGTGGAGGGAGATGTTTCTGAGTTTCTGAATCTGATGGTTTAGTGTTGTTACCACCCTTCGTAAGACTCGGAAGGCTTAGCAAGATCATGCAGGGAAATCACATGTCATTCTAGAACCTGGGGCAGAAATCTCTGGAGTTTTTATCTTTGTAATTTCTCATTCTTCCCTGTAAGAACCACCAGTGCTCATTCCACTATCTATGAATAATTTTAGTTGACAATCAAAATATATTAACCCCCAGCGACCTCAGAGGAATGAGACGGACCGTTTCTCATTCTGAAGGCTGTTTAGTAGGCACAGACTTCAATCACTTCCCCTCAAAGATGGGATACTCAATGAGATACTCAGTGATTCGCCTAGAAAATAATTCCTGGAGATTTTAGCTATGCTATCTGAATGATATTGCACTTTGTCTTGCTGATAGCATGCACAGTACATTTTCATTAAGGTCTGATTTTAGAGCTAGCTGTGAAAACAATCCTGTTCAGATTCAGTAGGGGAAATCAAGCTTCTCTCCACCTTTGGCCAGAAGAGGGAAGCAGCTGACTGTGTCTGAGCCCCGCTGCAAGGATCAGAGCGTGCTTTGCTGCTTCAGATTAATTACTACTCAGCAGTTTAACAGTGAAAGCAGTGTGCAGCTCTCAGCTGTCGGTGTTGTAAGATCACAGATGCATCAGTCGTGGATTTTTTATTTTTTCATTCATTTACTCCTTGAAATTACTTAGTTTCTCTCCACTCTGGATTTGTGAAACTTAATGACTACTTGCTGATAGTCTTGGCTTTGAATCAAAGCTTTGCCAATGAACTTGAAGATCAAGAACGAAATAACCAGAAATCCCACTTTTTTGTGTGGCATAGTGTGAACTTTGCATGTGATATGAAGTAATTGGTTTTGGTTGATCTACATAGTTAAGTGCAAGCCTGTGGCAACATAGGGGGATGTATTTTTACGTCAAAATTGCCTGTATCAATATTAAACTACTGTATTGTCTTTATCTTTCCTAAATTAGAATGTGACCACTCCTGAGATAGCTGAGATGGTAATACTTAAAATTTGTCTAAAATATTTCCCTGAGTTAGTTTGTGCTCCAAAGACTTTATGGAGTAGGACATTAAAGAAATTTTTTTTCTGGGTAATTCAATAAAGAAACAGGAAAATTAAGCATCTATTATTGAGCAAAAACAGGAGTTGATGTATTCCTGTGTTGGTAATTACTCACTTCCTCTTTTCTGTTTTGAGTTGATACTAATTGTATTTAACTTTGGTGACTGTGAATGGTAAGAGTTCCATATATGATACATTGTATTTATCTGAACTTTATAGAAATAAGGCTTCCAGGTGATGCAGTGTGCATTCATCACTCACTGTTCAGTTACCTAGTTTTAGTAAAGAGGTGGAAATGTTCCATTTTTTTACTATATTTTTTATTCTTAGATATAGTTTAAAAAATTTTATTCCTTTCATTCTGATTAAAGTCTTATATTGTTGTTAGATATTGTTGAGTCAGTGTCTGACTCACAGCGACCCTATGTACAACAGGTGAAACAGTATTGTCAGTGCTTCTCTGCTATTCATAGGGTTTTCAATGGTGGATTGATTTTTGGGAGTGGGTTGCCGGGTCTATCTCCCAAGCCTACAGCATCTGGTGCTCCCAGGTGGTCTCCTATCCAAGTACTAACCAGGCCCAACCCTGCTTAGCTTCTGAGATCTGATGGGATCAGACTCCACAATGCTACAGCTGCAGGCTAAAGTCTTATATTAGGAACATTTTTATAAAGAGCCTTAAAGAAAAACACATATCCAAAGAAGGCTCAAAATCTATACTCTGTTCAAGTGACAAAACAATTTGTGACAAGTTAGAGATGGCTGCAGATTCTGTGAGGTTGCTCTCAGTGAGGAGGGGGGTTTCTCGTTCTCCTTCCTGGGTCTTAGGCAGTTTCTACGACTTCTCTGACCCATAGTGTGCAGTGGGAGGGAAGCCATGTTGGTTTTTTGACCAAGGCTTTAGCATACTGGAAGCTGTGGCTTTTCATCTCTTGGAACATTTTTGCTCTTGGACCTGAACTGCCACGGGGTGGGAGGAGCTGGTTGTGGAGAGACCCAGGTAGAAGGTGCCCAGGCTGGACAGGGCTCCAGTCCCGGCTGACCTCCTAGGCGAGGTTCCCAGAGGCCTCTGTGGGCAGAAGCTCCCTCCTCACTCGCGTTTCCTGAAAACTCAGCCCTGCCACTCTCTGCACTTGGGCGAAGTGCTTTGCTCTCGCTGAACTCACGTTGCTGACTGGTGAGGTGAAAAAACGATACCCGCTTGCAGCCAGAATTTTGGGGGTGGTTCGATAGACAGCCATACGAAAGTAGACATAATTCTTCAACAAAACACAGTCTTCTTCCAGAGCAGTTTGTTCAAGATCAATGGTCTAAAGCCGGGATGTCTTCAGAAGCCTGTCCTGACGTTGGGAGGAAGATGAAACAGTGCGGGCTCACAGCCAGTGTTAGGGAAAGTGGAAAACCACTGCTAAGTGTGAAGCCCAGCACCGCTACAGGACTGGAATCTTAATGGCTTCATTGTTCCTGAGCAGTGTGAGTAAATTTAGAGTCTGCACAACGTCCCAGGCATGTAATTGTGTCATGCCGTCACTTATGCACAGGAAGAGCAATGCTGTCTGTGGACAATAGACTCGGAATGGATTTTAGAAACCCAAATGAGCAGAAATGCTCACCGTATGATCACGTACCAAGCTTGCTCTCAACAGCTGTGATTGGCATAGTGCAGCTGTGGCAAAGCAGTGTAAGCTGAATAGCATAGACTTATTTTTTGTTTTCTGAGTTAAAACAGCCTGCAGACTGAGACCACAAGACATACAGGAATCCTTCTGATCCCTTTAGAAGACTCCTTTAGAAGACAGGCCTCATTTTCACACTGACTTATTTCCATAAAATAGCTCTTTTAGGGGGCAAAACTTATGTTTTAATTGGAATGTTGTTGTTGTTAGGTGCTGTCGAGTCCAACTCATAGTGACCCTATGTACAGCAGATTGAAACACTTCCCGATTAATTGGAATAGTATTTCTAAAACTTTAGCTGGCATCAGAATCATCTGGAAGGCTTATTAAAATGAAGATTATAGTGCCCCACCCCCAAGGTTGCTGATCCACTCATGATGAGTGGCCCAGGAATTTACCACTCCCTTAAGCACCCAGGCAATGTTGACGCTGTCTGAGGGACACGCATGGAGAACTACCGGATGAAAGAAAATCGTGTGTAACAAACACATAGGAAGGCATTGGTTACCTACAATTTGAGGGCTGGAGCTGGGCGTGGGGACCTACACCTTGAGTCACAGCTACTTAGGAGGCTGAGGCAGGAGGATTGCTTGAGCCCAGGGTTTCAGATCCAGCCTGGGAAACAGCACATCCCTTATTGAGAGAGAGAGACAGACAGACAGACAGGCAGATACACACACACACACACACACACACACACACACACACACACACACACACAGAGCCATCTAAATTTTAAAGTAAACAATTTTTAGGTAAGTTCAGGAGGCTAGAAAAAGGTTTAGGGAGAGATCTGTGTTTTGAACAGTATAAAACATACTGAGTAGGAAAATAAGCCAAAAAGGAGTTTGGTGTGATGAAATTCTTTTGCTGTAATAGCTCAATGACTCACAACCATCCCATCGGGAAGCACAGAACTTTCGGGGTTTTGATATGACTTCATTTGGAGCCATTTAACTCTTAAAGTAGCTAACTGTGGGCACAGTGGCGGCTTTTGCAACCTTTTTGTTCAGGGCACACTCGCACAGTCCTCGTGTCCTCTTTTGGGTGTGGAATATACTGACCCCTTCACCATTCGATTGTGTTGTTTGACATGGCAAGAAGGACAGACAGTCACACTCTAGAATCATGACTGCTGTGTTTTACATGCAGTTAATTTAAGAGACGCTGCAACCAAAGAACTAGAAACAGAGGACAGCAACTCTTCCCTGGGACCTCTCCCTGCAGTGAGACCCTTAATCCAGTGCCTGAGTGGTGCTGTGTCAAGACAGTGAGCTGACTTCCTGCAAGGCGGCCTTTGAGCTGGTTCTTAACTTGTGCAGCTCTTTTGTGTGCTAAGGAGCACCCTCTTGTCAAGATCCCATACCGAGATCCAGACGGTTCCCAGGAGCCCGGGAGCTCAATGCTCTTGCCCTCAGGACAGCGGAGCTTGACGTCTGTGATGCGAGTGGAATGCGGTAGTTCGTGTCAGATGAGTGTGTGTCTTCGAAAGCTTCTGTTTGAGGTTGACCTTACTTTGTTACAAAGTAAGCATGAAGCTGGGAGACACCCCTTGCAACCACCCTTCATTTTTCATTTTAAGGTCTTGCATCCTGGGAAGATCTATTTTTCGCTTTAATTCTAGAAATAGTTAATATAAAAATGAAAAAATATCAAGGTGCAAATTCTAAAAATGTACAGTATGGAGTTTTTCTTACTTTTAAGGTAGATGGGAATGCTGTGCTCCCTATTTTCTATTGCATTTTAGAATTTAGGAAAGCAGAAGGAATCTTGGGTGCATTCTAGAGTTATCCTAGGGTTGTCCTATCAAAAGGTGATGAGTCTCCGGAGACTCAATCTGTGTGTCTGGAAGTTTGTTAAGAATTCCACTGACAAAGCTTTACTTCCACAAAAAGACATAATTGATGATTGATCTTGAAATATTTCTTATTTTTGAGATTTTCATAATCAGAAATTCAACTGGTATCATTGAGTAAATCAGGAATTTCCTAAGCAATCATATATGAAGTAATATATTTTATAAGACTTCAGCAGTTAAGCAAAATGTGTGTACCATAAACCTTGGGTGTGCGTAACTCAGGTGGAGTTTTATTTTTGAAGAATTTGATTATAATAGAGAAGAAAACCACAGTGATACATAGTGAAAAGAGCAGCTTTAACCTCGCCACTGATCTATTATTTTGGTGAAATTTCTGCATCTATAAAGTAAAGGAAATGAGCTAGGTCTGTAAAATTCATCTTCTAAAATTCTATGATTAAGAAAGTAAACCCATCTGTAGGAGAGAAAATTTGATCTCTTTCTCCCTCCTTCCTTCTTCTCTTCTGCTTACCCTTCCTCCCTTCTTCCCTTCTCCTTCCTCAGTTGTTTCACTTATGATTCCTGCCTTTGTTAAAAGTGAAGAAATTGTATTAACACGAACCATGAAACAGTTATGCTAAAACCTTAAAAGGAGATGGAGAATGTTAAAGATAGATCCAAAGGAGTGGTAAATTTCTGGGATTAGGAAATAGCATTTCGGGTTGAGCTATTTATTATATCACTAACAAGATTAAGCCAGTCCTGATGGCACACGCTGGTAATCAACGAGCTGCGGAGGATGAGACAGGAGGATCACGGCTTTGAGGAGAGCCTGGGCAATCATTTTGCCTGCAGCCATAGGCCTGTGGCATCCGATCCTGTCATATCTTGAAAGCTAAGCAGAGTCAGGTCCGGTTAGCACTTAGATGGGAGACCACCTGGGAACACCAGATACTGTAGGCTTGGGAGAAGGACCTGGTAACCCACTCCCAAAAATCAATCTGCTATTGAAAACCCTATGAATAGCATAGAAGCACTGACAATAGTGTTTCACCTATTGTACGTAGGGTCGCTGTGAGCCAAATACTGACTCGATGGTACCTAACAACAAGAAGATTAAGGTAGAGAACTTTGACTTGAAGGATGTGACAACGTCAGAGGCCTTGGAAAGAAGCACAGTCAGTGACACTGAGTAGTGGAGATTGAAAATTAGGTTTCAATGTTTAGAATCATCCTCATCACAGCTCCTTGACATGTCTGTCAGCTTGTCATGCTGTAGGGGTTTGTGTATTGCTGTGATGCTGAAAGCTATGCCACTGGTATCTCAGATACCAGGAGGGCCACACATGGTGGACAGGTTTCAGGTGAGCTTCCAGACTAAGACAGACTAGGGAGAAGGACCCGGCAGCCCACTCCTGAAACAATTGGCCATTGAACACCCTAGGAATAGCAAAGAAGCACTGTCAATTATAATGCCAGAAAATGAGCCCCTCAGGGTAGAAGGCATTCAGGAAATGGCTGGGGAAGAGTTGCCTCCTCAAAGTAGAGTGAACTTAATGATGGGACTGGAGTAAAGGCCTTAGGACCTCCTTTTGCTGATGTGGCATGAATCAAGATGAGTAGAAACAGAGTGGCTGCACCAGTGAGCTCAAACATAAAAGGATTGTGTGCATGGCACAGTGTTGGGTGGTGTTTTGTTCTGTTGTACATAGGGTTGCTATGAGTCATATCTGACTCCGTGGCACCTAACAACAACAACATAGGTGAAGGAGAACTGAGTGATGAGAATTTCCCTGGGACCTTTGTCTGGTAGACTCTTCACCTGTTTTGATAAATGACCCCTGAAGAATGGAATGGGATACATGTGGGGAGGAGATGTTAGATGTGATTTCTAGGGTCAGTATTTCACAAGCTGTATCAGTGACCTAACATTATAGCTTTTGGCTGCCCCTGAGGAACCCAAATTGAGTTTTTAGTTAAAACTTGTAAGTGGAAGCCTAATGAGTAGTTAAAATCATGGGCCGGGGCACCAAACTATGCTCATATACAGGTTCAAATATGTTTTGCACCTCAACATCAAGAAAACAGAAATCCGTACAACTGGGTCAGTATGCAACTTCAGGATAAGAAGTGGAGAAAAGTTTGAGGTTGTCCAAGATTCTGTTTTACTTGGTTCTACAATCTACACTGATGGGAGCAGCAGTCAAGAAATCAAAAGATGCATTGCATTGGGAAAATCTGTTGCTAAAGACCTCTTTAAAGTGTTGAAAAGTGAAGATGTCACATAGAAGACGAAGGTGTACCTGACTCGTGCCACGGTATTTTCAGTCTCATCATATGATTGTGAAAGATGGACATTGAATAAGGAAAACAGAAGAAGAATTGATGCTTTTAAATTATGGTGCAGGAGACGAACATTGAATATGCCATGGACTGCTGAAAGAACCAACAGATCTGTCCTAGAAGAAGTGCAACCAGAATGCTCCTTGGAAGCAAGAATGGCTAGACTGTGTCTTAAGGTATTTTGGATATGTTGTCAGGAGAGACCAGTCCCTGGAGAAGGACAGGTTTGAGAGAGTGGCAGCTCAACAGTAAAAAGGAAGACCATCGACTAGATGGATTGACACAGTGATTGCAACCCAATGGGCTTAAACGTAAAAAAGATTGTGTGCATGGCACAGAGTTGGGGAGCGTTTCATTCTGTTGCATGTGGGGTTGCTATGAGTTGGACCTGACTTGATGGCACCTAACAACAACAGACTATAGGAACAGAGGGTTTTTGTGTTGTTGTTCTGTCCCTTGTTAATTTTACTCCACAATCCACACAGGTCTATTTGAAAAACTTCATATTCCAAATTTGTTAATTTGATCAAGTTTCAAAAGTCATTACTTGGCTACATAAAATTACCAAAATATGTTTCTTCCTGCTATCTAAGAAGGAGCAAATTTGTCATGTTTAATAATGAAATCTCACCTTTTCTATGCCTTTTTAAGCATTTTTACAATATAATTCCCTTATTTTTCTATCTGAATTGACATTCTAATTTCTTATTCTTGCCCCAGTACTCTTTCCCAATCACTCAGTGGAGGAAGGAATATTAATGTATTTATCTGGATTTGGGTTAGCAAGAATTTGATTAAAAGAGGCTTGTATCTTAAAATGGTACAGAATTTCACCAAATAAAAACACTCTTCTTTGGTATATTAATATAATCTTTGGTAATTAAAAATTTCTGCCTTGACTTAAAAGTTTGAAGACAAAGTATTTCCTTCTAGTCTTTAAGATCTGCCAGTAAGTGACATTCACATAATGTAAGATGTTCTTAAATACTTTTCTAATTCATGAATATCTTTAATCTTAAATCTTATTTTGAAATATTTTCTGTGTTACACAAATGGAAAAATAGTGGTGGATATTTGTATACTTTATCGGAAATGCTTATCTTCTTGGGAAAAATCTCACGTAGGTTTTTTCTTCTTTTTCTTTTTTATTTGTTTTTTTCCCTAGTACTGGTACCAAACCCAGGACCTTGTACTTGCGCTTGCTAGGTAAGTGCCCTACCACTGAACTCAACCCCAGGTACAGTTTCTTTTCTATCTTGTGGTACTAGAGGTTGATCCCGGGGCCTCACGCCTGCATACTTTGCAAGTGCTGGACCACTGAGCTGCACCCCCGGCCCTTTTATTGTTTTCCTTACTTCCTGAGACAGGGTCTCGCTAAGTTACGCAGACTTCCCTTGGTCTCAAACTTGTGATCCTCCTGGCTCCACCTCCCAAGCAGCTGGGATTACAGACGTGCGACACCACGCCCAGCTGCCCAGGTACAGTTTCTTAATGCTTTATAACTATCATTATGTTATGGCAGTTTTTCCAGTTTAGCTAATTGAATTTTATGCTTATCTCTGAAAAATATAGAAATAGACAATATACTGTTAAATCTTTTCCAGAGTCATAATATCCTAAAGCTTTTACTTTAATATAGAGGGATCTCACAAACTTTTCTCATTATTAACTGAAATCTTCTGTGAAATATTAAATATTTAAAGTATGTTAGGTTGTTGTTAGGTGCCATCGAGTCGGTATCCGACTCATAGCGACCCTCATAGGGTTTTCAATGGCTGACTGTTTCGGGATTGCCTTGGGAGTGGATTGCCAGGTCCTTCTCCCATTTTTATGGTGCTGGGAATTGAACTCAGGACCTCAGAGACTGCAGCGCAGTGCTCTACCAACTGAGCTAAATCCCAGCCCTTAAATTATGATAAAGTTAAATATAAGACTTCAAATATAACCATTTTAGGATTCATCTACCACAAATTCTGCTGTCCTGAAACTACCATACTGATAACTCGGTTCTGTCTTAATTTATTACTTTTTTTCTAACAGATTAATACTTACTAATTTGTGATCTCCTGAGTTAAAATTCATAACCATGACAAGTTTTCAAAAGGTGAGGCTGAATTTCTGGGGAATTTAAAAAGGTTTTAACCAAAGCTACAGGAAAGTTGCTAGCAAAAGAAAGTAAGAGCCAACCCCCTGTGGTAGTAGACTGAACAGGAAGGGATCAACTATTGTGCTAATAAAATGGCAGCTGTTTCCACCTGGAGGAAAGGACATCGCTGTCATCACAACCACTGTCACCATCATAATCCACCACCGCCCAACAAATCTGCACGGATCGCCATTTAAATGCTTAAAACATGAGTTCTTCATGTGAGATCCCACCCCGACCAGGTCTCCTCCCTTAGCTCCCCCATTATCTACCAGGACACACAGATATTTCAGCCCCAGGAATTCGTACTCTTTGTGGTGGCCCCTTGTGGGCACTTTGTTCCCGTAGGAAACTTTCTTCCAGAATGTTCTGAGGCTCCTAATCAGCTGTTCTTTCCTCTTCCTCTGAGTAGAGGATTGCTCCCTGAGTAAAAAATAAGGAATTCTTAATCACAAAGGACTTGGCATATTTTGGAATGTAACAAGACAGTATCATAATTAATTTTTAAAAGAACAAATATCCTGACAGATCAATCTGAATAAATGAAACTTTCTAAGATATTAAAACTGATTATTTTTGAAATTACTAAGAGTCCTGTGTATTCTCCATTTGCTGTAACTATCTGTCAGAATTGGATAAGGTGAACTTTGCCCCAAAGAAGTTGGTAGCTAGAGAGAGCATAAGCCAGAAATCTGCTGTGCAGCTAACAGGAATTTTGATTATGAGGGGGAATTGATGCCTAGGGTTGGGGTTGACTTTCCATCCATCTGTAGCATTCTTTGGAAATAAGATGGAAATTCTAAGACAGTGCTGTTATTACCATTTTCAAAGGGGAAAGATGAGAAAATTCAGGGAAACAAATATTCAGACATCAGTCCCTCCCCACAGCCGACAAAATCCAACAAGCTCTGCACCAACTCCCATGCAGGATAGTAAGTCACTCTTTCTGAAGCATAAAGATCAAAGCAAGAGGTAACAGATAAACCTGTAAAATGTGAATATGGATATATTCATAAAATATCTTTAAGCATTTTCATTAACTGTTTCCCTGCTATTGGGCTTTGTTTCTGGTGCCTTGATAAAGTCTTCAGTTTTAGTGACAGTAATTTCTAGTTCTTATTGAAGGCTATCTACATGTGATACACTCTAAGTGCTTTATCTATTATCTCATTTAAGTCTGATGTATTCTTTGCAGAAGTGGGGAAGTAAAGCTGACAGAGATTACATAACAATTAGTAAATTGTATAGCTTAGATTTGAATACAACTCTACTTGTCTTTCACATCAGAAAGATCTTAAAACAGGATTTATTGCCAGTCAACATGAAGTAACATGGACACTATTTATACTTCTCCCCGCAAGGAACAGTTGAGTATTTTCCAAATATAATGGAAGCTGTAAATCTGGAGATGCAAAAAGATGAATAAACCTTTTAATCACAGGAAACATGAAGTTCTCCAAAGCAAATTGCTGAAAACCAATGATAAAATAAAATATTATAAGTAGGCAGAAGAAATAAATGAAGCATTATATATGTACAGAGGAAAAAAGGAAGAACAATATACTTCCTAGACACAACATAAACCAGAAGATCATAAAGTAACACATTTAAAGTACTAAAAGAAATTGCTATTTTAGAATTGTATATCCGTTGGAAATACTGTTTTCAAAAAATAAGATGAATTTTTTTTCAAATATGAAGTAGCTAGAAGAATTTATAGCCATCAGACCCATACTATTACAACATGAAAAGTTGGATCCACATAAAAGAATGAGACACTGGAAATAGTATGTGGTTAAATGTACAATACTTTTGGTTCATTTTATTGATAATTAATTGCTTATAGCGGGCTAGGATTTAGCTCAGTTGGTAGAGCGCTGCTCTGTAGTCTCTGAGGTCCCAGGTTCGATTCCCAGCAGCCCCAAAATGGGAGAAGGATGTGGCAGTCCACCCCTGAGGCAATCCCAAAACAATTAGCCATTGAAAACCTTGTGAGGGTCACTATGAGTCAGACATGACTTAATGACATCTAACAATAATAACAACAACAATTGCTTAAGGCAAAATAATAGTGTATCATGGAGTTCATAACATGTAGAAGTAGAATAGTTGATAACAATAGCACAAAGACTAGGAGGGAGAAATAGAAACACACTATTACAAGATTCTTACATCGTTCTTGGAATATTATAGTATTACTTGAAAGTAGATGGTAGTAAGTTAAACATGTACACCGTAAGCCCTATGTTGTTGTTAGGTGCTGTCAAGTCAGTGCCTGACTCGTAGTGACTCTACGTACAATAGGTGAAACACTATTGGCAGTGCTTCTCTGCTATTCATAGAGTTTTTAATGGCTGATTGTATTTTGGGAGTGGGCTGCTGGGTCCTTCTCCCAAATACTTGTAATAACTCATTTGAAATGGACATTATATAACTTTCAGCCTTCACCCTATAAAAACCTTTCTGAAGAATCTTTGCAAGGTCAGAATTGTGTAGTGGAATTTTATTTCATTTTATATTTTTTTGTTTGAGAAAAGGAATTTAAAAATCCAGGACCTGTGGTAGCCTAACTTCTACCTCTGACTTGCTGAATGACCAAGGTCAAGTTTATCTGTTGTCTCCAAGACACACGAAGCTCTTCTACAGAGCTTTTGCTTCCTTCTGTATAAACCACAGTGTGTGGAAAAACTTAATTCCACACTGGGATTAAGAAACATGCTTCTGGATTAGAGTGTGTCCCTTTCTCTGAAGGAGTATTACGTTGTTGTTGTTGTTAGGTGCCATCAAGTCAGTATCTGACTCACAGCGACCCTACGTACAACAGGTGACACACTTTGTCAGTGCTTCTCTGCTATTCATAGGGTTTTCAATGGCAGATTGATTTTTGGGAGTGGGTTGCTGGGTCCTTCTCCCAAGCCTACAGCACCTGGTGTTCCCAGGCGGTCTCCCATCCAAGGACTAACCAAGCCCGGCCCTGCTTAGCTTCCGAGATCTGACAGATTGGACGCCACAGGGTTACAGCTGCAGGCGGGAGTATTATATGATGACAGAAATAAAACAGAGATAAATATTTCTTCATATTAAAACTAGTTGTTGACATTTTGTGTTCCTAGGGTTTCTGGGACAGGGAGGAATAATGTTTACAACTGATTCTTTGGCAAGCATTCGATTTAAAATATAGTCCTTTACCTGGCAGCTGTCTACAAGCGACTATAACATCTGAAATGGCATCTGGATATTTGCCCAGATCATACTATTGGATCCGCTTAACAGCAAGATCCTGACATAGAGTCGTCCACAGCCCACGAAGTTCATTGGCAGCCACCATGGGTAAGTGCAGCAGGCGGAGTCTCAGGTAACTCAGAGCTGCGCTTCTTAACACTTCATTGTGCAGATGTACCACACCCAGGAACACAGCCACATTCTGTGAACATGTGGGTTTCTGCTGAACAGCTACTTAAAGCCATTGCTGTTGGTCGGTGAGTGATGTTTTGAGTACCTCCGTCTTTTCTTGGACCTATCTCAGAGATGTGAAGATTTGTTTTTCCAGTTCAAAAAACCAGCTGTCAATTCATGGAGCTACAATTATCCGTACCAGTCAGGATTAGCCTTGGCTCTCTGGGCCTATTAGTGACTTAAACAGGGTAATGTATGTCTTGAGAGGAGCAGTCCCCACTGGTGTGGTGGCCCCTTGGTGTGAGAGCCCCCATTTCCTTCGAGCAGGGTACGAGTGGTTATTACGGGGACAGGGGCTTGGCTTTAATTGAAATATCCAGCAAGAGATGTGCAGGTGCCAAAAGAGGGCATGGCTTCCACCTCTGGAGGCCTGTAGGAGTTCATATCCAAACCTTCTTGGCCACATCTGGCTGCAGGATGCCGAGCAGGAGCATGCTCATCTAAGAAGTGGGGTCCCGCTTTCAGGGGGGAGGGTGGAATTCGGGAGGCAACTTGCCCTCTCTGCTACAGTCTGTCTGCACTGATCTTGAATACCAGGGTTCTCAGGGTGTCAAAGTCAGGTCCAGCCATTAGCCACGTAATCCCTGCTACCCAGATCTTAGCTTTTAGGCACGGGAAGTAGGGGTTCGGACCAGGTGACTGGAACAGCGTGGCGCTTCTTGAAGAACGCAACGCCACCTGGTAATGAAAACATTCCTGAGGAGACGTGAGTCTTGCAGGGCAAGAGCAGCCTCTGCTTCCACGTGCCTGGGGCTTAGAGCCGGCTCTTCCAGGATCTTCCTTTCTTGCTTTTCCACCCAGCCAGCTTGCCACGTGGAATGTGGTTCAGTGTGATCTTTGTGCCCCATTACTGCCATATTTCCCCCCCACAGGGATAACACCTTCAAAACGTTAGTAGGTAGCACTGAAAAGATAAAGAATCGCATCAACTGAAGTCTGAAAAATACTCCTCTGTTTTCTTCCTCTCCTTGATTGGAAGTCACTGCTGGTGCTTATGCCCCTGTGTTCAATTCGGACTTCAGTTGTTCCTTGAAAGGATCGGAGGACACCGTGTGCAGCTGCTGAGAAACAGCCAGTGTAGCTTTTCTCAGGTGACACCATCTCTTCCACCTAAGTGAGGGAATGAGGTTGACAAGCACTGAGGATAATATTTAGCTTTTGAAGGTTAAGGCAGGGGATTTATATGGTTAATATGTATGTTATGCAATTTAAAGAGTTCTTTTAGGAGGAGGAAAAAAGCATTGTCGTGTGAAGGTTTATTCTGTGTTTCACATTAAACTGTATAACATCCTGCTCGATTCATGGGGTCTATGAAAAGCTGAATTCTAACCAGCAAGCACCCATGCCTAATCCTGTTTAAGTTACTGTCACTAGAAGTATGTGGCTCTGAAGGCTTAGACGTGGGCAGCCCCGTGTGAAGAGAGTCATGATCCACGCGGAGGCATTTTAAGGATCAATTTTTATCTTGCGTTAAAAAGGAAATTGGAATCTAGGGATTTGTGTATGTATTCAATTCAGTCTCCCTCAGTTGCTCATGAAAAAATAAATCTTCCTTTTTAAAACATTCCCTCTGTGTAAAACTAGAAGCTAAGGTAACATACTTTTGGATTTGAGGCTTTGCTGGTTTTGGGCAATTTAAGTAATAAAAAAAAGTCTCAAGATTATATGTACCTCCAAAATTTTACAAAATACAAATACAAATGTTAGCATAATGTTAGGTAAGAGTATTATTGTTAAGCCCCATTGAGTCAGTGTCCAACTCATAGTGACCCTATGTACAGCAGGTGAAACAGTATTGTTAATGCTTCTCAGCTATTCATAGGGTTTTCAATGGCAGATTGATTTTTGGGAGTGAGTTCCTGGGTCCTTCTCCCAAGCCTACTGCACCTGGTGTTCCTAGGTGGTCTCCCATCCAAGTACTAACCAGGCTCAACCCTGCTTAGCTTCTGAGATCTGACGGGATCGGATGCCACAGTGGTACGGCCACAGGCAGGTAAGAGTATATATATTATTTAATTTTTATGGAATAATTGTTTTTTAAAAATCATTATGGCATTCACTCTTCAGCCAGGAAACAGGCTATGGCACTAATCTGAACAAATAACTATTTAGAAAAGATAAAGAATTATTAGGTAGAAAATAGGGATTAATTCCTAAGTGGTTGAGAGAACCCTTAGGAGTGAAGGAAGAGCAGAGACTAGCTGCTGACCCTGGCTTGGGAAGAATTTGCACACGGCCCCTACCCCATGCTCCTGCTGAGGGAGTGGCTGCAGCTGGCTGGGTGGAGGAGAATTGGGCTGAGGTGCCACTGGGACAGCAGGAAGCCTCCAGCTGGGGTACCAGGTAGAGTTACTGGAAAATCAGCTAGAAAGCAGGCAGACCCCTCTGGGAAAAGGCACGCTGGGGTGCATGCTAGGCTTTGTGGGAGGCTGGCTCCGGCATGAGCTGAAGGTACTAGAACATTGTCTCCAGGGCTGCTGCCCATCCTGGGTGCGCTGCTGAGAACCCCCAGCGCCCCGCATGCCGATTACTCTGCAGGGGAGAAAAAGGAGGAAAGCGCTGGGTAGAGGAGGTAGAGGAAGAGACGTGGGGTTTCTCGCCACTGTTCCTCTGTCTCCCTCTACTGACAATGTTTAGAACTGCAAGAATTGCACAAGTGGACCAAGGAGAAGTGCTGGGCGGGTCCAGCTTCAGTGTCACAAGGCGGGGCAATGAAAGGTGGGGTTTGGACTTGAGGAGCAATAAGTTGCTACCTGGCACAATCACTCGCTTTTTACAAATTTGAATTACTAAAGCGGAAAAATGTGACACTTATTACAGCTCTCGCCTGGAGAGTAACTATAATATTCAGAGATGTTTGGGAAGTTGATAATTGTCTAAATGAATTCATGCGAATATCCTTTAATTTAGAGATAAAGGCATAGGGGGTCAAGTTAAAATATTTCAATCAAATTCAAATGTTTTACTCTGAAAGATCTGAGCTATTACTTTGACTAATTACTTCATTCTAGAAAATAGAGGGAGACTGAAACCTGGAATTTCATGAGTTGTTCAAAGCTAAGAGGCTTATAGCAGAGAGAATCATTTGATTAGTGAATACTTATTAGTTGAATGCCACCAGATGCTATGTGTGGTCCCAGGTGCAGGGATACAGTGGTGAATGCCCTGGAGATAAAACATATATTTTAGTTGTTGTTGTTGCTGCTGCTGTTAGGTGCCATCGAGTTGGTCACTCATAGTGACCCAGTATACAACAGAGCAAAACACTCCCCAACACTGT
Organism: Pedetes capensis; assembly: GCA_007922755.1. NCBI lineage: Eukaryota > Metazoa > Chordata > Mammalia > Rodentia > Pedetidae > Pedetes > Pedetes capensis. The sequence goes on along the minus strand of VMDO01002870.1, from coordinate 72,186 downwards.
GCCATGCCTGACACTATGTCAGTACTTCTCTGCTGTTTGTAGGGTTTTCCACAGCTGATTGTTTCAGGATTGTTTTGGGAGTGGGCTGCCAAGTCCTTCTCCCATTTTTGTAGTATTGGGGATTGAACTCAGGGCCTCAAAGTGCACAGAGCAGCACCAACAGAGGTAAACTCCAGCCTATATATGTATTTTAGTAGTGTTGTTGTTGTTGTTAGGTGCCGTCGAGTCGGCATCCGACTCATAGCGACCCTCATAGGGTTTTCAATGGCTGTTTCGGGATTGCCTTGGGAGTGGATTGCCAGGCCCTTCTCCCATTTTTGCGGTGCTGGGAATTGAACTCGGGACCTCAGAGACTGCAGTGCAGTGCTCTACCCACTGAGCGTAGGAGTCATAAATAGGGAAGTAATTGAATGCATAGCAATTTGGAGATGTGAGGTGTAAGAAATGCTACAAGAAAAACAAAGCTCTGGAAAGTGGAAAACCCTGTAGCTGGTGCGCGCCTGTCATCCCCGCAGCTTGGGAGGCAGAGGCAGGAGGATCACAAGTTCGAGACTAGAGGCAGTCTGCATAATTTAGCGAGACCTTGTCTCAAAAAGTAAAAAAAAAAAAAAAATGGGCTGGGGTGCGGCTCAGTGGACCAGCATTTACAAAGCATGCAAGTGTGAGGCCCTGGGTTCAACCCCCAGTACCGCCAAAAAAAAAAAAAAAAAAAAGAAAGAAAGAAAGAAAGAAAAGAAAACAGAAAACCGTGTTTGTGGGAGAGGATGGAGGCAGCTGTGCGGTTTCCGTGGGTGCTGTTTGAACAAAGACCCAGAAGACATTGCTCTGACTTCCAGTCCAGGATTTTCGAGTGGAGAAAAGTTTTAGAAAGCGAGTCTAGTGCTTGCCAGGTCCTACCATCCTTTATATATTCACACTCATGCTTTTGCGGACAGGAGCGCATTGGTGGCTCCTCAGTAACCCAGGCTGAGTCCCGACGGCCAGGTCCTCGCTCTCGATGCTGTTTTACAGGAGGCACCAGGGTGACTTTCCTGCAGGTGTTTCACTTGGTGACACTTCTGGGAAGGAGGCAGACGTTGCTTGTAGGAACCTGGTTACGGTGGATGCAAGCCACGTCCTGACTCCTCAAAACTCATACTGGCCGCATATTTTGACAAGTTAGGACTGGCTTCTAGGTTTCTGGCTGTTCAGATGTTACACATCTCCTAAGGGCAGCGTTGGAAATGTTGAAGATCATTCAACAGGTAGTGCCCCACGTAAGATGGTATTTCAGCACTGAGATATTTCTTAATTGTATGTGTTTCCACTGTATATGTAAACAGGGAGTTGGAGTTGCTGAAATGCCATTAACAATGGCTGTTGAAATTTTGCTCTTTAGAAATTGTACACACAGAAAGGGAGTTGAACATTGGGTGGTTAGTTTCTGATCACGTTACTTCCAGAAAAATGTAGCAGACTTGACGTTCATGTAATTGATGTCCCTGTCAGGCTTGAAAACTTTGTCTTAAATAGATAGTAGAGATATAAATGAGGTTTTGGAAGCTAGGGGAAAATTTTTTTCATGGATATCTTGAAAATGTCCCCAAATTTTGAGCTGATTGCAATTGGACCTTTTGAAAAGCAGCTTGAAAATGTTGGACTAATTTTTATTTCCTTAGAGGTGGTCCTCATCCTTTCAAATCTCCCTTGATTTATAACTCTATTAATTGATGTAAAGTGAATTGTGCCACAGTTTTGATTTGACAAAATTTGGTTCATTTGAAAGAGATTATGTTAAAATTCTGCTTAGATTAAAAATTATTTGCTTGTAAAATAATTCTTCATTTATTAAAATCACTTCCGTGAATTGCTTTTAAACAGCATATAAATAAATGAATAGTCTGTTAAATTTAGTTAAAACTGCAATACAAATGGAAATATTTTAAATGTGTTTATGACCTTGTTTATATCTCTACTTTAGAGATACATTTGTCCATTAATTCAGCCACACTACATGGAAGGAGGTTAAACTCCAATAGGAAATCATTACAAAATGCAAAGCAGTCTATAACAGGAATAATCATTTTGGAAATTCTAAAGTTCTTACATCTTTTTACTCACGTGAACGTAAAGGTTGAGGTAAGGCATCCTAATGTCTACCTTGCAGTGAACAGGAAAACAATTCAGATGAGCGAATATTCCTCTCACTAATTAAAAATGTATGTGCATGCCAGGTGTAGTGGCTGTTGCCTGTCATCCCAGCAACTCAGGAGGCGGAGGCAGGGGGATCGTAGGTTCGAGGCCAGAGGCAGCCTGCGTAACTTAGCGAGACCCTATCTAAAGATAAAAAATATAAAACGTGAGCTGAGTGGACAAACGCAGTGGTTAGAGCACTTGTGAAATATGTGCGAGGTACTAGGTTCAGCCCTCAAGTACCCCCCCCCCAGACACACAGACAAACACACAGACACACATGCACAGACACACACACACACAGACACACGCACAGTATAAGAAAGATAGTAGGCTACCAGAAAGCACCCAGTTATAACTCTGTCATATTTTATCTTAGTAAGTCTTTAGTTAGTTTTCTAAGCAAATCAGGTGATAATTAAATGTGCCCGGAGGGCTCCTGAAAACATCCAGTCACAGTCCTTACGAAACACTTTCCCCTCAGTTCTACGGTGAGAGACAACCACTGGGCCATAGATTTATGTTGGCCACATAAAGGAAAAAGAAATATTTTGTAAAGAGTGATGAACAAAAAGGGACAAAAGTTTTAAATAAGTTCCTTATCTCTTTTTAGTCCTCAGATACCTCATGTCAAATAGCCAGATCATTTTATTATTGCAAATGCCATGGTTGTAATCTTTTATTGCTTGCAGTATAGGCCTACAGCATTAAGTTAGTATAAAATTACATATAGTTTAATATATCTGTACAACACCTTTAAACAAGCTTCTCTAGGCAAGAAGGTTATCCGTCTTATAAATCTATTATTCCATTGTACATCTTGATAGCCTAGCATTGCTCCTAGCCATGTTTAAGCATTAAATAGTGCATTATTATTTCACATAAATCAACCAGAGATGTGTGAATTCATAAATTTTGCATTTGCACAGACAGTATTTTAAACGTTTTACTGCTTCGTGGGAACTCGGGGCGCAAGGCTGTACACAAATCAGGACCTGAGAAATTTCAATAAAATTTAATATCACAATTACATCTTCTCAAAGTCAGTGCATGCATATTTTAGAAGTATTTTAACAGAGTCCAAAAATAAAAGTAAAATTTGAAGAGTGGCTCTGTTGTTGGAGTCTGGTCAGATGCTGTGGTAATAGGTTGATGAGCACTTTGGTTTCATATCGTTCACATCAACATGATATAAAGGAAAGAAGGCCTCACCCCCACGTGAGATGTAGGAAGGAACAGATCAACGGCAGAAATCTTGATAATTGCAGGTCATTTATGAAAAGTGATGCAGATAGAACGTAGTACAGGATTTTAAGCTTATGTTAATATAGCTTTACAATTAAACCCAAAATCAATCTATCAAAAATTCATAATTTTGGCTCTAAGTTACACATGGGTGATAATCAGGTGTTTTCTGAGAGTTTCTAGGCGATTCTATTAGATTTGGAAGACAGCTATCTTATTTCCCTTATTTCTAGGCACTTCTGAGGAGTGATGAAGCTTATTGTGTCGTAAAGTCTTTATTACTTTTCCCAGAAAAATGTTTCTTTTCACATTTTTCACTTAGTAAGAAACGTCTATAGAATTTAACGTTGTGTGTTTTGGGCATGTGCGGTGAAAATCACATTCCCGTGGAAATAATTTCTACTGCATAAAGTTAACTGCACAAATGCCACACTACTCTGCAAATGGCATATTTAGCACCTAGAAATAGGTGATGTATAAAGATAAATTGCTGTGAACATAGAACTGCAGGAAAACTTTATTTTCTCTGCCATTCTGCATCCTGACTTTTCTTTCTTGATGGACTGAAAAGTTCAGTCCTAAGGTTAACGTCACCAGAAGATGATTGTTTAGAGATTAATCTTTTTAGAGTGATAAGCAGAAGCCAGACTCAGAGAGTCTTCAGAACCCCGTAGGTAATGAGGACATTACCATACCCAGGCAGGCTCTGGAATGTCAAAGCAGATCTGGTTACCATGCATAAAAACTAATGGAAGCTTCTCTCTCCCTCTGATGAATGTTGAAAACGGAGTGGCTTAAATAAAAAGTCACTTTCCTTATTATGATGTTTGACTATTTAGCATTCATTGGTTAGGGGTCCATTTAGTTTTTGATGGTGTGGTTACTCCTAGTTTTCTTGAGAGAGGGGCGGGGGAGAGCATGCGTGCATGTGTGCACGTGTGTGTGTGTGTGAGAGAGAGAGGAAGAGATAGTTTCATCTTATTGTCTGGGCCTTGACTTGAAAGGATATAAAGGAAAAACCTGATTCATTACAGAAATTACATTTTCTGAGCTAAGCCAGAAGGCACTGTCTTTATTTCAGCTCTTGTATAAGCAAGACTTAGTGTTATGTATATATTTTATGTGTATATAATGTTTACTTGACGATATATATATATTTATACCACACAAGTGGCCCATACTACCATTACGTAAATCCGTCTATTCTTCAAAGACTATATGGAAACAATAGATGGGCGACAAAGACACACATATAAACAAAGGTTTAGAAATTCTAAGTGTGTGTCAGCCCGTTAAAATAAATAAGATGTGTCTTACTGGTTACTCACTTGTTGGGGGGAAATTAAAAGACAGAGATGGACAAGGAATACATTGAATTCTAAGCCGGAGTGAATTTTCATAATTTTTTTTTTTTTTTTGGGAGGTACTGGAGAGTTGAACCTGGGGTCTCACGTATGCTTTTTGCAAGCATTCAACCACTGAGCCAGAGCCCCAGCCCATTTTTTACTTTGTATTTTGATGCAGGATCTCACTAAGTTACACAGGCTGCCTCTGGTCTCAAACTTGTGATCCTCCTGCCTCCACCACCTGAGTTGCTGGAATTAAAGGTGTGCGCCATTGCGCCCGGCATTTTCTTAATTTTTTGAACAATCTGTTTGCAAACGTGAATGTTTCTACTTGCAATAAAATGGATTATTTTGTTTACTTATGGATTCAATTTCTATTGGACAAGCCACTATTATATATACTTTTTTTTTTTTTCCTTAGATTCTCACTATATAGTCCAGGCTGGCCTGGAACTCTCTGTCCTCCAGTCTCAAGCCTCTTGAGAGCTAGGATTATAGGGATGTGCCAACATGTTCAGCCACAATGATGTATTCTTAATGAACATTGGAACACCACTGAGAGGACTGCCTTTGTATTTTATTGCTCTGTCTTCGGTTTAAACACATGAACTGTTCTTATTTATTTCTGCAACAACCTTTGGATGTAGGTACTGTTATTATTTTCACTTTACAAGTGAGAAATTGAGGTATTTGAGTAACTTGCCCAGAGAGACAGAAAAGGATGGTGGCAAATCAGGAAACGAACATGTGAATTCTCTTTTTAGAGCCTGTGCTATTGGGTAGGAAGGCATGTTCCAAGCATTTTAGTTATTCTTAGGCTCCATATTTTCTTCTTCAGAGAGTCATTCTGAGTCTTTCTTCCTCTTCAATTTTTTTTACCCATTTACTTATTTATTTTTAATTACAGTTTCATTTTTAATTGACACCATAGATTGGTTTGGTTTGGTAGGTGCCATCGAGTCGTTTCTGACTCATAGCAACCCTTGTAGGGTTTTCAATGGCTAAGTGTTTCGGGATTGCCTCGGAAGTGGATTGCTGTGTCCTTCTCCCAGTTTTGTGGTGCTGGGAATCGAACTCAGGACCTCAGAGACTCCAGAGCAGTGCTCTACCAACTGAGCTAAATCCCAGCCTGACACCATAGATATTCTATGTATTTACAGGGCAGAAGGTGACATTTCAATGCACATATACAACTTGTAAGGGTCAGATCAGTGTAATTGGCATAACTAACACCTCAAACACTGATCATTTCTTTGGGTTGGGAGCATTCGAAATCTCTATTAGCTATTTTGAAATGTACGATTAAATGTCAACCATCATAGTCTCACTATGTTGTAGAACAGAAGATGTTGTATTAATTGCTTTTGTATCACGGTAACAGGATGCCAGACAGAGACAACCTCAGAGGGGAAAGATCTGTTTGGCTTATGATTTCAGAGGGTCCATTCTTTGGTCACTTGGCCCCATGTGTCTGGGCAGAGCATCAGGGAAGCGGGAGGCTGTGATGGAGGAGGCTGGTCACCTCATGGCAGACAGGAAGGGGAGGGAGGGAGGGAAAGGCAGAGAGGGAAGGGATATTGGAAGAGAGTGAAAGACAGAAAAAGAGGGAAAGAGAGGGAAAGGAGAGAAGGAAAAAGGAAAAAGAAAAGAAAGCTAAAGAATGAATGAATGAATGAATGAATTTGGTTTCATATTCTTATGAGACTTAAATATTATTGAAGATTCTAGATTTGCACCGCAGATCAAATGAGCCACATAAGCAATGCGTCCATGATTAAAGAAGCAGTGTAGTTACCAAGCTGTAACTTACCAAGCTGGAAGGAAGGAAAGAAGAAAGGAAAGAAATGACAAGAGGGACCAAGTGCCAGACATCCCCGGTACTTGACATATTTTGGTAACAACAGCATATTTGGAGTGTCCCCTTCAAGGGAGGCACTACTTGGGATCTTGCCGAGAGCCAGGAGCTCCAGTCACACACTGCATGTAGAAACCGGCCTGTTCACAGCAATGGTCACGCACAATGGCAGCCCAGAGTGTGCCTTCGAATCCCTCCACCTCATTTTTCTCGGGTAATCCCAATGAAAAAAAAGTCAGTGGCACTGCCTTTGTGAAGTCACAGCTTGGTAACTACATTGCTTCTTTAATCATGGACACGTTGTTTATGTGGCTCATTTGATCCGCGGTGAAAATCTAGAATCTTCAATAATATTTAAGTCTTACAATAATATGAAACCAAATATCTTACAGAGGAAATCTCTGAAAAGAACTCACCAGACCAGTTTAATTTACTGTTGTTAGCACTTGGCCAGGCAATGAGTAAACTTTTCATTCCATTGTTTACAACTGCCTTACAAACTCACTAACCAGATTATCATTTAATGGGATGAGAAAGTTTATTCTGCATATTTCATTTTATTTTATCTCCGGAACAAACAATTCAGATAATCACTGTTTTTTAGGTTGGGCTTGGCCAAAATGTTACCTCCTTAAATGAAAATGCAACCAGTACAGGAAAGAAAGGTTATTTATTTTTCTGCTGAAAAATAACCGTGGTGGCTTCTGTTATGTGAGATTCAACTTAATTTTCAAATAAAACTTAAGTTTTGTATCAGCAAAGCATCTCCCTATAGGCTGATTGCATATATTGTAAGGGGACTTGATCTTTCTTCATTCTTTAAATTACAACCCATTTATTTAAAGGAATACTTGTCAAAAGAAAGCTTTAAGTAGTGAGTTAAAAAAGCAGTGTTAAATAATTGAATTGACTGTGATAAAATTGCCTTAGTTTAAATAGACTAGTCTGTTTAATGAATTGTGCTTTTATAGGGTGAGATAAATCTATGTGAATTCAAGTGGTTCCACCAGAAACACTGAATTTGGATAGAGTATGAGAGCCAGGAGGAGCGCTTGTAATAATGTGGTTATATTTCATTTTATTAAAATTACATCTGGTTGTGAAACATTGTTTTGTGCCAGGTTAATGGTAATGAATGTAAAATATTATCAAGACCCTCGCACACGTATTGAACATCTCAGATCATTTGAAGAGCGAGTATTCTGGTGTTCTCTTTTTCTCAAGTAGAAATCATAACTTGAAGCTTAATTAGGAACACAGCAGTTAATTTCCAATTTTTAGGAAAGGATTCAACTCACAAACTTTCAACGTTGGATGAAATTATTTTGGCAGTGAGACTGCAGCAGGAAATTAATTTCATATTTTAAAGTAAATCTGGCAGGTAGACTTTCCTATTTAGTGCTGAAAAGGGTTTTTATAGCGTACTATTATGCTACCATGCAGGCAGCTTGTGTAGCCATGGTTGGTTATCACTTCAAAAGAGAAAGTTAGCTGGAACATTTTGTAGTCTTTGATTATACTTCTTGTGTTGTTAAGTGTTGAAATACATTTTATGTGCTTGAAAACAGAGAAGCAATTTGAGGAAAAAGAAACTAAGTTAAGACAAGTACAAACAGAAGGATCTGTTATCATCAAGAAAGAATCCCCTGCTAAGACCGTGGTTCATGTACTGGATTGGCAATCATTTTCCCGTTAGCTGAAAGGTGGTAACCAGATTCTTCATTACATAGGTCAAGGTGGACAGGAAGGTGTAAGGAAAGATGGTATCAGTGCACACATACCATTGAAGCATTCCACAGTTTAAGAGTTATCTCTTCTTTTTATCTGACCCATGAAATTCCTATTTCAGTGCTTATTATATGAGAAATAGCTTTCTTAACTTAGGGTAAAATTGTTCTCACCATGCACCTACAGACTTTTTGCTTGGTTTTCATCTTACTTTGAGGAGCTTCTATGACTGCATTAAAAAGTAGGAAATTAAATTCAAGTTCAAAATATAGAATAAAGCCATTAAATACTGATTTAAATGTTATGATCAAGTTCATCCTATCAGGCAGAATGGAATGTTGCTATAACCTGAATAATTCACATATGTTCCAAAACTGGAGGGTCTTTAAGTCTTATTTTTTCCCCCAGGACTGTGGGATTGAACCCAGAGCACCGTGCAGGCTAGGCAAGCGCTCTACCACTGAGCTGTGCCTCCAGCTCCTCTTTAAAATTTCTCTGAGACAGGGTCTCACTAAGTAATGCAGATTGCCTCTGGTCTTGAACTATTAATCCTCCTGCTTCAGTCTTCCCAGTAGGTAAGATTACAGGTGTGTGGCATGGTGCCTGGCTTGGATGCTCTTTAGTTTTACAATATTTCATTTAGACCTTTTTAATAATTAAACTTTTGGGTTTTTTTTTGTTGTTGTTGCAGAAGTTATGTGCACTTCCTGTAGAAGGTTAAAAGAGGAAAATAATATTTTTTGTTCTATACATGTATCATCAGTCCAGCAACTATTGAGTGCCTGATGCATGCCTTACATATTTTGTAGCCTATTAGAGATCATAGATTTTAAGCAGTCACAAAATAATTATAGATTAGAATAGTCTTAAATGCTAGGAAAAAAAGGTTCAGGGTCCTCTGATGCTGCATAATGCAGGAACCTATTTTTAACTGAGGAGGAAGAAAGGCATGTTGTGAGATGTGTTTTTATCTGAGTTCTGAAGGAGGCTCCGAGAAGGTGGTAGTGATGGTCTACGCTCCAGAGGGAGGGAATTACAAATGGCCAGGTCCTGAGACTGGAAGGCCATTGGTCCATTTGAGGACAAATGATGGGAGAACAGTCAGCAAACAGGGAAAAGAAAAAGAGAAAACTGGAAAAGTAGGTAGGAATGAGATCACATGAGATCTTTCACATCATATTAAGAAGCTTGAACTGTATTCTAAGAATAGCCAAAGATAATATTTTGTAGTAGCTAGGTCTTTCTTGGGGCTGGGATTTAGCTTAGTTGGTAGAGCACCATTCAGCAGTCTCTGAGGTCCTGGGTTCGATTCCCAGCACCACAAACATGGGAGAAGGATCTGGCAATCTACTCCCAAGGCAATCCTGAGAACAGTCAGCCACTGAAAACCCTATGAGGGTTGCTGCGAGTTGAACACAACTCAACTGCACCTAACAACAACAACAGGTCTTTCTTGGTCTTTCTCTTTCAAAATTTTAAGAGGTCTAATTGTGTTAGTTCATGTTCTGTTGCTATAACAAAATGCCTGAGACTGGGTAATTTATAAATAGTAGAGGTTTATTTGGCTTATGGCTGTGGAGGCGGGGTGGTCCAACAGAAGGAGCCAGCATCTGGTGGAAGCCTTCCTGCTGTGCCAGGATGTGGCAGAGGGTATCTTGTGGTGAGGCAGAGCAAGCTTGAGTCAGCCTAGATGTCTCTTCATGTCCCCGTCCTGTGGCCCCCATCCTGATGACCTTTGTTGTTAGGTGCCATTGTGTTGGGTCCAACTCCTCCAAGGGAGCATTTCAGCCTTACTAATAGTCTTATAACTGCATCTTGTTGTTAGGTATTGTCGAAAGGGGTCTGACTCATAGCGACCCTATGTACAACAGAACGAAACTGTCTGACACTGTGCCATGCCCATGATCTTTTTATGTTTGAGCCCATTGTAGCAGCCACTGTTTATCTTCTCATTTTGAGTCATGCCACATCAGCAAAAGGAGGTGCCAGGGGCTTTACTCCCTTCCCCTCATTAAGGTTGATGTTTCTTTGAGGAGGCAACTCTTCGCCAGTCATCTCTTGAATGCCTCCAGCCTGGGGGGCTCATTGTATGACACTATATTTGACAGTACTTCTCTGCCATTCATAGATTTTCAGTGGCTAATTAATTCAGGAGTGGGCTGCTGGGTCCTTCTCCCTAGTCTATCTTAGTCTGGAAGCTCAGCTGAAATCTGTCCACCATGAGTGGCCGTCCTGGTATCTGAAATATGGGTGGTGTAGCTTTCAGCATCACAGCAACACGTGAGCCTCCCTCCACAGCACAGCAAACTGACTGATAGATGGGGGCTGATGCCTTCTGTCTTCCTGGTTATCTCCAAAAGACCCCTCCTCTAAATACCATTAATATATGAACTTGGAAATTAAGTCTTAACATGAATTTTGGAAGGGACTTTCAACCCATGGCCGATATCCTAATCTGTTTGTAACATACTGTTCTTATTTAATTTGAAATTTATTTTACATTTATTAAGTGTTCTGTCACTACAGGTTTTTTTTTTCCTTTTTTTGTGGATAATTAGTTTCACTATGTGAACTTTTCATAGTTTACTTAACCACACTCATATTTTGGACCTTTGGATTTTCTAAAGCTATTTTCAACAGTAATGTGATCGACATCCTTGTAGACAAATACTTGCACAGATGCATGACTATTTTTTTAGGAAAAAGTCACAAAGCACAAACAGAATTGCTCCGTCAAAGGATAAGGCAATTTGGAAGCTCTTAACATAAACTGCCAAACTGCCTTCCAAAAAGGTTGGAACGATTATTTCCATTGTCGTGGGAAAAAAGTCCATAGTGAGTACACTTTTTGAGCCTACATATAAAGATGATTGGAGGCAGCTTTAGGTTCTATAATATTGACTTGAATAGATATTTGCAAAAGTGGAATCTACTTCAAGATTCTTATTTGATCATTTAGTTGGAGCCATGTGACTGGAAATCCATAAAATTCCTGTCTTCCTGTCTGGTTGTTTTTGGTTAAGAATGACACAGTTCACCTGTGATATCATTGTGGAGTGGTCACTCACCTTTGTTATCCGCTTTAAGGTTTATGGGTGATGGGTAGTTATTTTTTTTACATTTGTATAGGTAGTGAAACCAATTAACTGTACACTGAGAATACATATATAGTAACATATGTAGAATTTGAAATTTGAATTCGGGGCAAATTGTTGAACTTAGCAATCATCTTTGAGGCTGTGTCTAAAATTACAAAGGACAATAGAAAGAAATACAGGCAGAAACAAAAAAGTGTGAAGATAAATGAGAAGAATGCCTTCAATTTATGATTAAGTCTAGCCTCAGATGCTCCAAGGCTATTTTTAAGCAATTACTTGAAATTTTCAACAGGAGGACTGCTATGTCTGAGTTTCTCACTCGTTCCAACACCAAGTCTTGGCAATCTCCTCCAGCTTTGATCTGCCTCCGGCTCTCTGGCTTCTTCCGCCAAATCTTGTTCTCTCTAGCTTATACTCATTGCTCTCCTTAATGGATCTTGGCTTCTCTTGACTTTCTTGATTTCCTCTGATAGGCAGAGCCCCTGACCTAAATGCTTCCTCCCCAGTGGGCACTCTCGAAGCTTCTCCAGGTGTTCATTGCTGGGACCTCTGGGGCCATTTCATTCTTGAGTTGGGATAGATATTTGGAGAATAAGAAAAATATTTTTAAAGCATTAAGTAATTGTTTAAATTCTCAGTAAATCATCAGATATTTATGGTAACTTCCTTTTGTGCAAATAGGACAAAAAGTTTCATAAAAGAAACCTTTCCTCTCTCCCAAGCCCTTAAGTTAATGCTTATAGTGAGGTCCAGCTTTGAACTGATGAATTTGTGTATTAATCAAATGAGTAAATGGCATACAGCAATTTTACAATGTACTCGCATAACCATTGGGTACACCCATTGCAAGGATGTGGCCATTTTTGTAAATGGGTTTAGACCTCCTCTTTTTGGCCAGGTGTGGTGTTGCATGCCTGTAATCCCAGCAGGTGGAGGTGGAGATAGTCCCAGGCCAGCCTGAATTACATACCTAGACACTGATTCAAAAAAAAACAGCAACAAATAAAACAAGCAAGCAAGCAAACAAAAAAGGCCACACAAAAATTCCTCTTTTTAGAGACATGGGATTAGAGAGTATGCCCAGGAAATTTTGTGAAAGGCGAGTCTTGTGCGCTGCAAACATGTGCAGTTAAGAGCTAAACTAAGAGATTACTTCAGCAAGGTCTCTATCACTTCCAGGAAGGAAGGCTGCTCCACTTGTGTTTGGGCAGCTATGGAAAGGTTCACAGAAGATGAGCTTTGAAGAATGAATACCATGTAGGGAAGTGGAAAGGAGAAGCATGAGTTTGGATGAAGGGGGCCATTTTGGCAAAATGAAGAGGTGCATGGTGCTATGAAAGCATTTAAATGAGTCACGCGAAGATTTTTGTTATGATGATTTTTCTTCACACATCAGCTTAATACCCTTAGCTCTGTTCACCCACTTTTGTTGGGATCTGTGCTTTTTATCTGTATTTTTCAATGATGATGATGATTTTATGCTATGCTACCTGCTTTTATTCTTATTTATGAACATGTGAGGTTATATAATTAGACTTTGGAAAATATTCTTTCTATACTAAGCAAATTTAATGGAAAAATTAGTTATCCAATCCTCTCATTTTTTTCAAGTTTTTGGGGTTTTTCATTTAACCTTTTCTGTTGCATGTTACAATCAAATCCTTATCAACTTTTGTTGAAATTTCCTCTCCTGTTTTCCTTTATGTTTCTTGTATTCGTGTTCCTACAACTCCAAACATGGAATATTATAACCCTTTCTCATCTGATCTCTCTGACACCATCTCTTCCCACTTCAGTTCGTGTAAGACAGCACAGTAACATACTTAAAAAAAAATACTGCTTTCACTTCACATCGTTTCTCAGATCAAAATCTCTGTATTGGTTTTCCATCACCTGAAAGGTGGAGTCCTCTACAGCCCATCCTAAATGTGTCCTGCTAGAACCCTCCAAGATTTCTGTGACCCAAATCCCACTGGAATAATTACACCTTTCTTGATTCCATTCCTTGCTGTGGAATGCCTCTGAATTCCTTATGGGCAGTTCAAAATTCATGCTTTTCTTCACTCAACTGAGTGTTGTGTAGACCCTACAGCTTGGTCCCTTCATTTCTGATTAATCTTGTTCACAAAGCTTTCTTTCATGTGTTTACAAATAAATTACAAAACTCACGTGGTCCTAGCCATTTCTCATGTACTGTTATTCCTCCCTTATCATCCATGTGGCTGCTTCAACCAAAGATAACCTCTTTGATGACAGAGACTTTCTTCTAGTCCTCTACCCTTGCCCAGTCAAGAAGGACACTTTCTTACATTCTAGAACTTATGATGTTTATTATAGCGACGATGATAAACAACTCCAGATGACTCTACTCTTCAGAAAAATTAAATTCTCTGGGTAAAGTAAGTAGAAAGCTCCAGGCTACAGCCTGTTTCTTAAGTACCTGGTCTTTTTGTACCTCAGTGGTTGTGATGGTTGTGGTGGTTGTTAGGTGGCGTGAAGTTGGATCCAACTCACGTTGTCCCCCACAGGGTTTTTGATGGCTGATTGTTTTGGGGTTGCTTTGACTGTCATGCCCTTCTACCATTCAGTGGTGGTAGGAAGGGAACATAAGGGATGGGGTAGAGAGTGGGGTTTGCTTTTCATACTCTGGGTATCCAGTTTGCCTGCACGTTTTGGGTACAACCACAGTATTCCGGTGCCACCACACAGTTTGATTTCTTCAGTAGCATTTCAGAAATTAATAACAAACATGGCCACATATCCAATGATCCTTGTGGGTCAGGGGTTAGCCCTGTTTTGCAGGCATTGTCTCATTCAGTATTCGTGACGTGCCTATAGATACACATTATTATCTTCACTTTGCTGGAGATAGATCAATGTCATAGAACAAGTCCACAGCAAGGCTGAGATTTTAATTTAGTTTGGAACTGGATTAAACACTTTTCTCTTCCTCAAATTTCTGTTATGTAGAAGATTCATTACTGTTTCAAAGAGCTCAAGAACTTCTGAGAGCTGAGAGAGAAGTAGAATGTGGGTGACCAGGAGGTCCCTGTTCAGTTTGGTTAGGGGCACATAATCCCTTCATTACAGCTGGCACAAAGGGAGGGTGGAGGAGGGGACAGGTTGCCCATGAAGCAAGGTGGGCACCTATTCTGACCAGGATTATTGAAAGGTGAGGGGGTTTTATGTAGATATAGCATCTGGCACATGATCGACTTCCAAAAAGAAAAAACAGTTGCCATTTTCCTGCCTCTAGCCACAAGAGCTCCGATTTTCACATAAGGTGTGGAAGACACAGGGGTAGCCGAATGCGGACGATTAGAGACAGAACCTTCCGGAAGGAGCCATTTTACAAAGCTGATGAGCAAAAAGATTTGTATTATTTTGTTGCTTCTTATTCTGTCACTGGGAACATTCCCCCCTCTGCACAGGAATCTATCTTTCCAAGTAGGGAAAAATGATTTTTAAAAAGATAAGGCTGAAAAAATTAATTTAAACGTATCCATATTAGGATAGCATTAAGGCACTCCCGGGTACATTTTATTGGTCCATTAATATAGGCCCCGAGTGGTTGCATACACCTAAGGCAAGTACTGTATTAATGAACCAATAAAACATGCCCTGGAGTGTCTTAATGATATATTGCAACCATTTCCATTACATACATAAATGCACTGTTTGCCGGCTGTCTTGCATGGTTTTAAAGAAAATCTTCAATTAACCAAAAATATTGCATCAAGAACTCTTACCCACAATAAAAATAGCAACAAAGAATCCTGTAATTAACTCACTGGGGTAGTTACCCAAGAGATGATTCTGGATTGATTTAATTTTTGGCACTTTTTCAGTGTTAATGTTCTGGAAGAACCGGTTCTTTGGATTTAAAATTGAGTACATTCAGGAGAGGAACAGATGAAAGCTGATAGCATTCATATAGTCCCCTCCCTTACTCAGAGTATCCAACCCTGGATGGTGATTATAAAATTAATTAGATACTAATGACTGGATTCAAATACTGGCCCTCCATGCTCATGTTAAAAGGATTTTGGGGTAATTTGGGGGAACTTTCTACAGAGTGATGAGGAATCCCACACACTCATGTAGGCAAACACGGGTTGAAACATGGAATCTTGTAAAAGTGTCTTCTCATGACAGATCTCGGGTCCTATTTATTTAACTCAATGATGACTGTGCATTAGAGTCACAAAAATTCATGCATTACTGGGAGGGGGAAGCAGAAGGAAATGGGATAATAATGATGGCAGATATCATTTATTGATTATTAAACACCAGTGTTCTAATTATTTTTACGTTCATTATCTCCATTAGTCTTTACAACGGTCCTATGAGGGAGATAGTGTTACTCTTGTTGAGTGGATGAAGTATCTGAAGTAAAAGTAAAAACTTTTCCAAGCGGTGGAGCTTGGGGTTGAGCCCCAAGAATCTGTACTCAGAGCCCACACTCAAGTGGACAAAGACTGGAATGCCCCCTCTAGGGGGGAGCAGAAAGGGGCGTCAGGGTAGCAATCTCATTAGGGCCAAAGTCTCTTCCAAAGTCCATATACCAATGTATTACATCCTATATTACGTTTCCTCCCTTCATTTCTTTCTCTCTCTCTCTTTTTTTAGTCTTGGGAGGTTGACCCCAGGGCCCCACAGGTGCTAGGCAAGATCTCCACCATTGAGCTGCACCCAGTCTTCTATGTTAAAAAGTTTTAAATGTTGAGACAAGGTCTCACTAATGGCACAGACAGCACAGACAAGGAGGAAGGATGGAGAGCGACCAGGGTGGCAATGTGGTCTGAGGTTGGGTGGAAACCAACATGCCACAGGTAAAATGTGAACATGTGGTCATGTGACCAAGAGAGCAGGTGCCATCCTCCCTGGTGCTGTGGCACTGAGCAGTTCCCTGGAGCCGGGGATGATGGAGGAGTGGAGAAAATATTCAGAGTAGTCAGTGGCTGAGACAACCCTATGCTGGCTCATGACTCCTGAGTTTGACCAGGGGATGGAATAGGACCCTAAGGTATCAGTTAATTGTCAAAGAAAAGACAAAGTGAAAAACCTTTTTGTGCAGACAGGTGTGAGGCCTGCAATTTATGCCTTAAGTTGTTGTTGTTGTTGTTAGGTGCTGTCAAGTCAGGTCTGACTCATAGCGACCCTGTGTACAGCGGAACGAAACACTCCCGGATTCTGTGCCAGGCACACGATCTTATTTATGTTCAAGCCCATTGTTGCAGACACTGTGTCAATCCATCTGGTGGAGGCTTTGCATCTGAAGAGAACGTGCTGCAGGAACGTCTGGGGAGTTCACTGCGGTGAGGGTCATTGGCTGTCTCAGGTCTCAGGTGCCAAGCCATCATAAAATTTGCTCTTTTGAGGAACCGCATTTTAATTTCTTCCTTTAAGAAAATCTATAAAACACTAGGAACTTCATTATTTTGTAAGGTTCTTCTGGGCCAATTTCCCTAGCTGGATTTTACAGTTGGGGAAGAGGCCTTTCTGCCTTGATTTGGTTTTTACTCATGATTTATGTTTTCCTTGAGCATTCTGTAGTCAAGTGATGAAATTCCTGTTGGTTTCATTTGTCGAAGGGCTTGATCTGATGTTGAAAGTCGCAATGCCATGTTGTGCATCCAGCTGTTAGAAGCTTGTTTTAATGAACAATATGGCATAAAAATAAGTCCTCCTTCATTAAAAATACCTGAGATAACAATTTTACGACAATATCTGCAAAAATGCTACATATACTGTTGATCAGTAGCTAACCCATCTTTACCTAAGTAGATCCTAAAGATTATTTTTCAAGGCTACTACACTGGTGTTACGTATGATGAAATAGCAGATTAATACCAGACAGTAAATCCATCACTCGACTTCGTAGGTTAAATGACTTCATCACGCAGGTTCACCGTGTCTGTTAAGTGACTCATCTGTTGGCTTATGTTTGATATAGGAACCAGGCCATCAAATCTTTTGCAAAACTGACCACACAAGTCACCTCCCTGTGGTCGACATCATGTAGTAAAACAGCCCCAAAGGGTGAGAGGTGACAGCAGTGGCTGGGTGTGTGTGCAGTGAATGGACATAGGATCTCGCGGCTCTTTCCAAAATTCTTTTTAAACTTGATGCTGGCTTTTCTGATGGTGGCATCTTTGCTGACATTCATAGGAGCCACCTCAACATATATGGCACTTTGAAAGTTTCTGAAACACTTTCACAACTCATATCCTCTTGGATACTTTCCCGTAGCCCTGTGACATAATTGTGGACCATATTATCTTCATTTTCAGAAGAAGAAATTATCGCTCAGAGAACTTAGTGATTCACTTGAAGTCATTCACTTGCAAAGTGCCAAAATGGATCAGAACCATTTCTTATTATGAGTGGCCAACTGCCCTTATTTTCTTCCTCACAACAAGACTTGGACATTAACAGGTCAAAACAGAAGCTAAATAAGATTAAATGATATTAAGCTGACAATATTCCACTATTTCCTAGTAGAACTGCAATTTCACATGGTTCAACTTAATAGTAAAATAGAAGCTTTGAATACACTCAGCTAGGCAGTGGGAGAGTCAGGTAGCCAGAGCCAGGGAAGTAGCAGTTAGTTAGGACCACTGGCTGTGGGTCCAACATCTGGTGGGATGGGCTGCGTGTGGGTGCAGAGAGGGCACGGAGAAAAGCAAAAGCTGTTTAGACAATGAGCCACCTCTTTATGTGGTTCATAGATATTACTTTTAACTTTGGATAACACCATGGGATGAATTTGAGATATTTTTCCCGTAAATGAATTTCATAGACAAGAGTTATAACTGAATCTAAAAACGAAATGGAGCCATGATTCCAAGATTGGATGCAATTTTTTACCCTCTGATTTGTTCATAAATTTTAGAATATCTTTTGCACTCTGTTTCAGTAAATGTTGACTCTACCTTGATTTCCCACGTGTCTGTCAGCTTGTCGTGCTGTGGGAGCTTGCGTGTTGCTGTGATGCTGAAAGCAATGCCATCGGTATTTCAGATACCAGCAGGGCCATCCATGGTGGACGAGTTTTAGCTGAGCTTCCCAATTAAGACAGACCAGGGAGAAGGACCCAGCAGCCCACTTCTGAAACAATTAGCCATTGAAAATCATGCGAATAGCAGAGAAACACTGTCAAATACAGTGCCAGAAAATGAGCCCCCCAGGCTGGATTGTTGTTGTTGTTAAGTGCTGTCAAGTTGAGTCCAACTCATAGTGTCCCTCATAGGGTTTTCAGTAACTGATTGTTTTGGAATTGCTTCAGGAGTGGATGGCCACATCCTTCTCCTATTTTTGTAGTTCAGGGCCTCAGAGAGTGTGCAGAGCAGCGCTCTACCAACTGAGACCAACCCCCAGGATAGAAGACATTCAAAGAATGGGGAAGAGTTTCCTCCTCCAAGTAGAGTTACCTTAATGATGGGAATGGAGTAGAGCCCCTGGGACTTCCTTTTTCTGGTGTGGCATGATTCAGAATGAGAAGAAACACGGTGGCTGCAACAATAGGCTTAAATACTGGAAGATCATGTGCATGGCACAGAGTAGTATTTCGTTCTGTTGTACATAGAGTCACTATGAGTTTGGTCCAACTTGATGACATCTAACAACTACCTTAATTATACAAAATGGTTTGTCATGGAATATGGGCAGTGATTCACATTAAGGACAGGAGCGGGCCATCACAGGACAGGAGGCCATCCTAGGCCACTGACACAGTGTCAAAAGGTCAGAGTTTAGCACCAAAGTCTGCCACATGACTCAGATCAGTCATTGCACTCTTGGGCGGCTTAATTCTATTAATTGAAAAATAGGGACAAGAATATGTGCAGAGATGTGTGAGGATTATCCTATAGAATAAAGGAATTATTAACCCTAGGATGGAATCTAGTATATCAACAAACCAAAACTGAACATGTAGTTTAGGTGTGGGTCCCTGCACATGGTTCCGGAGATGGTCTTCATTATTACCATCAGATCCTTCAAGGACTCTGTACCTTGTAAATGGTTCGGAACTACCACTCTCTATGAAGAGGAATTTAAGTTATGAAACACTATATAAATATTAGGATTCAAAGGTGAAAAAGCAATACCTGGGGAGGAAAAACAAAACAGGAACTTTTAATGGGAAAAAATGTTGATCTGTCTCTAACAAAATTGGCTTGGAATTCTATCAGACGGTTTGGTAAGTCACATTTCCATAAGACATGAACTGCTTCTGATGGCAAAATCACTTTCATTTATAGTAATTTCAAATATGCACTTTTTCAGTAGTGCTTTTGAACATATTCTATGGATGATAATCTGTCATTTACTGGCTTCTCTTGTTTTGAAATCGTAATGTATTCATTTGAGACCCTTTCATGGTTTTCCTTAGATGATGTCATGCAACACCTAATGTGTGAGATGAAACAAGTTTTCTTTGGTTCTAGGCAGGTAACTAATCTCTTACTTTGACTAAATTAATTGTTTTCTTAGCATACTAGAGGCACATCAATCCTACCTCACTTTAGTATTTGGAATGACTAATCATTTCTCTATGAATGCTATTGTTACAAATATTTCCCTCTTAGTGCATTAAACAAAAATAAACTCAGTCTAGGGGAGAATGGGGGAAAATAACAAGAGGAAAAAGAAATTATGCCATAGATCTTGCTTTCAAAAAGTTCCCCAAAGTACTAAAGAATCAGCACTGTAATTTTAAAGCAGGCTGGGGCTTGGTTGCCGAGTGTCAGATTGGTGATTTGGCTGTGCGATTGCTTTCCCAGACACAAGGGCATTGTTGTCTGGGGGAAAGACTTCTGTTGTGTACATAATGTCGAGAGGACAGTGGCATTTAGATGGCCCAGCCTCCTGCTTGATGTTGGCAAGGTCGACGGTAGAGGGAACCGCAGCGGTTCAGGATCCACCGTGAGAACAAAGCGCCATTGTGTGGATGGAATGGCGAAACCAGACAGCATGGAATGTATCAGCGTCACGGCAGGGAATGCGTGGCTCATCCTAACAGCGTAGTTCAAGGAGTATCTAATACTTACAGAGACGGAGGTGGAAATAGGGTAGCTGAGGTGGAGTGTGCCCCAGCAAGGACCTTTTTCCACGCTTAGACCCGAAGAGGTGAGTTACCTGCAGACTGAGTTCCACTGAGGGACTACCTAGGGAAGAACTGCAGGCTTTTGGTTCCGTCTTTTTTTGTGAGTGATTGTTGGTGCTGAGGAATTGGAGTCCAGGCTCGCAGTGCTAAGCAGGCGCTCACCCACCAAGCCAAACCTCAGCCCCGGAGAGGGGGTCTCCGTGGAAGGACCCAGCAGCTCAAGGTGACCCCCGGGAGCGAGCTGAGGGAAGATAAGTACTGTGCTCCCTTGGCGCTCGGCCTGCTCCGTGCTTGGATGTCTTGGTCCTCCACCAGGATTTTTGAGAGAATTCTGGTCCGGGGCTTGACCACTTGCTCAGCCTTTGACCACCACGCTAAGCCCATATGAGACGCAGCGCTTCCCATGATGCATCCGGTGAAGCCAAGGGGAAGCAGCGCCTTCTGTTCTGATCTCAAGGAGCCAAGACCTGGCCCTGCCGGTGCTCACCATCTCCCGGCTTTGCTTTGTTTTTCCGTGTGTGTTTACACACGCACCATGTAGGCATCAGGGCACTCGAGAAACTTCCTAGCACTAAAGCAGAGAGGAGAACAGGAGGAACAACTGAGTTCTAAATTTTTTTTTTTTTTTTTTTGTGTGTGTGTGCTACTGGGGGTTGAACCCAGGGCCTGGCACCTGCATGCTCTGCAAGTGCTGGGCCACTGAGCTGCATCCCCAGCCCATTCTTTTTACTTTTTGAGATAGGGTCTCGCTAAGTTACGCAGACTGCCTCTGGTCTCGAACTTGCAATCCTCCTGCCTCCGCCTCCCGAGCCGCTGGGATTACAGGCGTGCGCCACCTCGCCTGGCTCAGAACAACTGAGTTTTAGAGAGAACTTCTGGCTGAGCGTGCGCGCAGGGCACGCGTGTCTGAATCAGCCTTCGGTACGGTGTGCGACCAGTGAATACATCCACGTTAGTTCTTATGAGGAAAAAGTGCTCAGCTGTTGCACTGACGGGCCCTCAACCAGCCTTCCAGAACAGACTGCGGTCCAGGGCAGAAGGACTGCTGCACCCTCTTCTTCTCCAACCTCCCGCCAGACCTCCTCTGTGGCAGACTTCCATAGGAACTCCAAGGGGAGTGTGGGAGACAGACCTGGGGGCTCCCACTGCCACATTCCTGCAGCAGAGAGCCTGGAGGGTGGAGCTGGGAGAGCAGACGGATCCCCAGACTCAATGTTTGTGACCCCCAGGGGGGTTTCCCTCTCACCTGTGGTTCGTGTCCAGTGTGCATCAGTAGACAGGCCTCCGCTCCCCGCCTCCTCACTGAAGACCTCACTTCAGGGAAGGAGTAGGTGTGTTTTTGGACTGTAACCAGTTGCTTCACTAGAGCGTAGTCTCGGGCCTGCAACTAAATACTTGGTCTTTAGTATCTGTGCCGTTTATACTTACCCAGAACGAGTCCCCCATGTCTCTGTCAGCTTGTTGTGCTGTGGGGCCTTTCGTAGTGCTGTGATGCTGAAAACTACGCCACTGGTATCTCAGATACCAGCAGGGCCACCCATGGTGGACAGGTTACAGCTGAGCTTCCAGACTAAGACAGACCAGGGAGAAGAACCTGGCAGCCCACTCTTGAAACAATTAGCCAGGAATAGCAGAGAAGCACTGTTAGATATAGTGCCAGAAAATGAGCCCCACCCCCACCCCCCCGCAGACTGGAAGGCATTCAAGAAGACTGGGGAAGAATCGAACCCTGCTTAGCTTCCGAGATCTGACAGGATCGGATGCCACAGTGTTATGGCTGCAGGCAATATTATTATGTTAGAGGCTGGTAATTTTGAGGGGGAAACCAGTACCTGGTTTCAGACATTCTAAGCTTGTGATACCTGACATCCGGTGGAATTATGTAGGAAAACACAGACACAGATCCTGGGGCCAGGCAGAACCTGGGAATTGTCAGCAAAGGGACAACACTGAAAGTCTCAGGATACCTAAGATGCCAGGGCAGGAGAAGAGGGGACTCAGCAGGGGATGAAGGTTGCATCTGTTGGCGGAACATCAGTGACTTGAAAAACTACATATTGAAAACAAATATTACATGTTGTTGTTGTTAGGTGCTGTCAAGTTGGTATCTGACTCGTAGCGACCCTCATAGGGTTTTCAATGGCAGATTGTCTCAAATTGCCTTGGGAGTGGATTGCCAGGTCCTTTTCCCATTTTTGTGGTGCTGGGAATCGAACTCGGGACCTCAGAGACTGCAGAGCAGTGCTCTACCAACTGAGCTAACTTTCAGGGGCTCATGGCTCCCTAGGGTACGTGGACCCTTGAGTCTATAGGCAAACTAAAGAAGGCTTCCCACCTCCCTGAAATTCTAGGAACAACTGTGGTGGATGAGTGGATGGCCATATTTTCCTGGGGGAATGCTTCATAGCTTTCAAATTCTACTGCCTTAGCTGGCAACCTTTGGTGATAGGGTTGGACACATACAATCAATGACCATTAAGAGATTGTTGTTGTTGTTGTTAGGTGCCGTCGAGTCGGTATCCGACTCATAGCTACCCTCATAGGGTTTTCAATGGCTAACTGTTTCGGGATTGCCTTGGGAGTGGATTGCCAGGCCCTTCTCCCATGCTTGCAGTGCTGGGAATCAAACTCAGGACCTCAGAGACTGCAGCACAGCGCTCTACCAACTGAGCTAAATCCCAGCCCATCAAGAGATTAGCATGTGATAAAACAAAAATAATGACTCAGGATATAATTAATTTGTCTCAATAGATTGTATTAGCTTTTCATCGCTATAATGTAATGCCTAGGACAGGCTATGGGGCAAAGGAGGTGTATGAAGCTCACAGTTTTGAAACTCAAAGTCCCAATGGCATAGCACAGGCTTGGATGCCGCCCTTGGCTGCACGACCTCACACAGTGGAAAGCAATGTGGGCTGAACGTGGAGTGAGCAATCGCATCTTGAGCCAGGGAGCAGAGAGAAAGGGAGAGGCTGGGTCCCACAGTCCCTTCAAGGACAGACCCCGTGTTACTTAAGGACCTCCCACCTGGCCCCACCTCTTAAAGGTCCACAGCACCTCCCAGTATCACCACCCTAGGGACCCAGCCTTTACCATTTGGACCTTTGGGCATCATTCACATCTAAGCCATTGCAGGTGTGCTGCGATATATTTAGTTACGTGTGGTTAAAAGGTTTGTTTAAATAGCTACGGAACTTCAAGAAAACCTTCTTTTTTCCCATTACTTCTTCCTGGGGTGATTGACAGGTACCTTATGTGAAGAGTTTGCACAGAAACCGCTAGGAGATGTTCTAATTCTATATTCATGACAAATACGGATATGACATTTGTTATGCATCTGTCTACATAGCAGCTATAAATATAGAACTTAGGCTTAGTGGGTTGTTGATGATTAGTCATGTTTCATTTAGGATCATCTCCCTTTGGAAACTGAAGAAAGGAGACCAAGTCATAGAGCGTTTATATCCTGCAAGTACTATTTTTAAGAAGGTAAACATTAGGTTCGGATGTTAACCACATATTGCCATGCTGTGAAGGGAAAGGATTTGAGTGAATGACAGCAGATCCCCAGGTCTGGCAGTCTGTGGCGTGCAATGCGCCAAAATGACTCGATAAAGTAACCAGCCTTTAGGATGATGTACGTCCAGTAAATATCAGGTGACCAGAGTCAGAAGAAGGCTCTTTGAAAGACTAGGTCCCCCTGGGCACATCTTGCATGCTGGGTGATACAGTGAGAGAGAACTTTATTCTTCTCTTGACACACGTGTTTGAAGTTTGGGCCAAGAGGGGGCCCAGCACCAGCAAGTCGTGGTCTGAGAGGGCCCAGTCATGACTGTGGCCTCCTTTACCAGCACAGCACACCGAGGAGGGACCTGGGCTGCCAGAGGGCCTTGTTTAGCCCAGGGGTGACTTCTGTGCCCACTGACCTCCGTGGTTAGGTTTCTGGCTCAAGAGCCAGAGTTTTGAGGACTTAATTGGGGAGACTGTAGAAGTTATCATTTCTTTCTCCCAACTCACTCCTGCCTCTTGTCCCTCTGGCTAGCTTAGAAATGATATAGAACACTTAGTGGCCCTCTTATGCGTTTTCTTTTCTTTTCTTTTTTTTTTTTTTTGTGGTACTGGGGTTGGACCCAGGGCCTCGTGCCTGCATGCTCTGCAAGTGCTGGACCACTGAGTTGCACCCCCAGCCCATTTTTTTACTTTTTGAGACAGGGTCTCACTAAGTTACGCAGACTGCCTCTGGTCTCGAACTTGCGATCCTCCTGCCTCTGCCTCCCGAGCCGCTGGGATGACAGGCCACCGCGCCCAGCTCTCTCTCATGAATTTTTTTGTACTATAGTGCTGGGCATGGCACAGTGTCAGGTAGTGTTTTGGTCTGTTGTACATACAGTTGCTATGAATCAGACCTGACTCGACACCTAACAACAATATACTATGTTCAGACAGGCTTTTCCTCTGACAGAAAATCTTTAAAGAACATTTTGGTGAGACAACCAACCAACCAAGCAAACAAAACAAACCAGACATAAGAAAAAGTGATTATTGGTTTGATTGGAAGATATTAGCCAACCCCGAGGCAGAAGCACAATTTTCTCCTTGCCTTTCTTTGTTAGTGTTCACAAAGTGATGTGTGAATGAGATGACCTGTAAATAAACAGTGACTAGGAAGGAAAGTTGTGTCTGACTCACAGTGACCCTCATAGGGTTTTCAATGGCTGACTGTTTCGGGATTGCCTCGGGAGTGGATCGCCATATCCTTCTCCCATTTTTGCAGTGCGGGGAATCGAACCCTGGACATCAGAGACTGCAGAGTGGCACTCTACCAACTAAGCTAAATCCCAACCCGCTCCCAAGGCAATCCCGAAATAATCAGCTATTGAAAACCCTATGAGGGTCACTACGAGTCGGACACCACTCAATGGCACCTAACAACAACAACAACAGGCAGGAAAGTGGGCTGCAGTGGAAAAGGTACAGGATTTGCTACCAGACAGACAGGGCTTGGACCCAGCTGTTGATGACTAGTGGCGGGATGGTGGATGACTGATTTATCTTGTTGGAAATGCCTTGTTCAGTGAAATAGGGGTAATAATATCTCCTTGGGTACTTTGAAGGCTTAAAAGGAAAGTCTGTAAAGTGATTGGCACCAGTGAGTACTGAGTAAATTTAAAGTATTTTAGATTTGGTTAATGTTTGTTGGTCTGCCTTGAACAAACTACACATCCAATATTTGTTCTTATGTGTGTAACACATTTTTGTTCACTATCTACTCCATGTGTAGTTTTAAGTGCTGGCATTTTTTTTAAGGAGGTAAGGAAGAACTCCTGTATTCAAGAAGATAATCGTGTCGCTGCACTGGGGGTTTGTGTGTGTACGCCCAGAGAGCAGAGCACAGCAATTCCTTGTCTCCTTAAAAATTTTATACAAACTAATGAAGTCATGGGGAGAAGGACCCAGCAACCCACTCCCAAAAATCAATCCGCCATTGAAAGCCCTATGAATAGCAGAGAAGCACTGACAATAGTGTTTCCCCGTTGTACACAGGGTCACTATGAGTCAGATACCTACTTGACAGCACCTAACAACGACAAAAACGAAGTCATGAGTCGGTTCTTTTGGAGAGCTTTGTGACATCGAAGGATTTGGGTGGCTGTAGGGATGGAGGGTGTGGGAATTCTAGGGAGCTGAGTCCTGAGCTCCGGAATAAAACAGGAGGGACACAAAGGAAATGGGTTGTACATTTGCGTGGCGACTTTCCTTATGAGACACTCCCCCATTGTCCCAGCACTAGTTTAAAATTGTCACATTGTGTTTTATCTGAAGTTCTTCCGGTTGAATTTCAGATTGAGCATCCTCTTCTCTCATTTCTTTTCAAAACACTGAGCCAATCAGGTTTCCAAAGTAGATCGACTAGTATTTGAAAGTGCATGACCACGTTTTCTTTGCACTTCTGTTTTGCACTCCCCCTGCCCAGCTCAGGAAACCATGTAATACCTATTTCACAAAATGAGCAATGGGATCATCTACTTTGGGGATCGAAAATAGAGGAGGGGAGGGAGATGACAGCACCAACCTCATGTTTTGGGGTTTGATAGGATTTGTTAAGTGATTGGGCCACAATCATAAAACAACTTCCGCACTGCCGTGGTTTCTCCACGTGGTTTGAAGAGACGGGGGAAAAAATTACGGCACTTAAAGTCATGTTTTCATTTGAGATGATTATGTATCTATTAGGGCCGAACAGAGAAAAGACACTGCTGAAATAAAAATGTCTTTGATACAGCTTCGAAGACACAGGTTAACACACTGAGAAGAAAATGAACCAACAGTCTTTTCTTGGATTGAAAGGGATTTTAGATATCACCCTGTTTCACTGTCATGTTTACAGAGTGAACTGAGTTATGTGTTTTGTCAGAGTGGATCATGCAAACTAAAACGTCCAGAGTTCTAGAGCAGAGCTTAGTTCCCCTCTGCGTATTGATATGTGATTACGCTGCAGAATGGCCCACTAGGTAATGCCACATTCTGTAACCGCTGTGGCGGAGTGGGCGCATGTACAGATAAGGTTTACACAATACCTGATGCAGAAATCTTGGTGCTCCAAAGTGCCTGTGCAGTGATGATGGCTTTGCTCGATTTAGACCAGTGAAATGAGCACACATTTCTGGCTCCATTTAATGTATGACTTCCTTTGGGGCTCCAAGCCCTGCTCTTCTGGAGATGCTCATTCAGCTCACATGGGTAAACAACTCGCTTCTTCACGGGTTCTGTTGTTTACTCACAATCCATAAACAGAAGGAAGCCTGTTCCGTGTTATTACCGCCGCCGCAAATTCAGACAGACTTGACTGCAAAGATGGAGCCTAGTGTTGGGAGACTTGCTGAATGTGGGTCCTGGGTCAGCACAGTTTAGTTTAAAGGATGAAAAAGTTGACCACGGATACTAGACTTAACAGCAGAATGAGTTTATTTAATTGTGGTAACTTTGAATACTTCCCCGGTAATGCTTTTCAAATACAGTTAATTCTGCCTTTCTAAGACATTGTGCATGTTTCAGAAATAAAATGGCTTGGTTAAGGTTAATATTTCTGAATCTTAAAGAATACCTCAGGAAAATTTGTACTGTTATCACCTATATTCCTTTTATACCTATCCTTCCTTACCTTCCTCAACGTATGGATCTTTAATTTCTACAGAGGCAGAATATCAAGGTGAATTACACAGTAGCAAGATTTAAAGAAAGTCAAAGCATGGATTTGTGAAAAATAACAAGTGAGCTCTGGGCTTCTAGACTTCTGCTGGCATTTCTTCCCGTCCTTTCCATTTTTTAAGGAAAATTTTCCTGAGTATTGTAGCTTAAGCAGGTTACATCAGTTGCCATCAATTAAAAAATATATTTAAACTCAAGCTCTTTGGACTGTTTTCTTTGTTTGGTTCTTCCCTCCACCCCCCTCTCTGTCTGGAGAAGCTGAGGCCATCCGAATGTCAGAAGGCTGGGGAACAGGTGTGCGCACGTGCACACACTTACACGCAGGCATGTGCAAAAATACGTCCCTCTTCTGACTCATTAGCGTTCTTTGATTCTTCTGATGTTAGAGATAAAAATAGCAAAAATGTAACTAAGTTGAATTAAAATACCTGAGTCCTCTGGGAAAATGTTGTTGTTGTTGTTAGGTGCCATCGAGTCAGTATCCGACTCCTAGCGACCCTCGTAGGGTTTTCAATGGCTGACTGTTTCGGGATTGCCATGGGAGTGGATTGCCAGGCCCTTCTCCTGTGGAAAAATGTTATTTGTAGCATAATGAAAACGTACTCACCTAAGGTTCTAGAACTTCTTCTTTAATATTAAAAAACAAGCAAACCAAAGTCTTATTTCCAACAAATCCCTTTGAAGCAAGTGTTCTTGCCATGTTGTTGTTGTTAGGTGCCATCGAGTCGATATCTGACTCATAGCGACCCTATGTACAACAGGTGAGACACTATTATCAGTGCTTCTGTGCTGCTCATAGGGTTTTCAGAGGCAGACTGATTTTTGGGAGTGGGTTGCTGGGTCCTTCTCCTAAACCCACAGCACCTGGTGTCCCCAGGCAGTCTCCCATCCAAGTACTAACCAGGCCCGACCCTGCTTAGCTTCCGAGATTTGCCACAGGGCTACGGCTGCAGGCCTTCTTGGCATGTAGTACATCCATAATCACTTATTTCAATTTATGAGGATTCAAAAAATATGTATATATTTTTTAAATATTTATCTGTTGACTTAATTCTCTTATAGCTCAGCTCTTTATGGGTGTGTATGTATTTTGTTGCCACTTCATTCAGTAAATACATCCCAGAGAAACATAAAATATGTCCATTTAGTTCATGAGTTTCTTGGAACAGTTGGTGTCTAAATGGCTTTATCCTTGGCAGAAATAACTTCCTGTTTTAAAAGAAAATGACTGAAAAGGTCTCATAAGGCAGGCTCCTAAGCCTTCTTGGAAATCGAGCAGCTCTTACAAAACATTTTGATGTGTTTAGTACAGAGGAATTAGGAACATATGGGGTGCATTTTCCTTAAAATGCGCATGGTTTTTAAAAATTAAGGGGTAATGTTCTTGGTAAAATAGGTTTTGCCAAACCCAAACCGTTTAAAAAATTGTTCAAGATGTTCAGTAAGGCCAAAAGCCCCCAGGCTTCCATGGTCCTAATAATAGCATCAATCAGGGAAACTAGAATGAAGTCACCGAACTCATTTCAACAGTGTCTTCAAATAACCAACCAAAATAAATCTCAATGTAGCAATGATCACAAGCAATTAGAATATAATAACTTTTATGCTCATACTGAATAAAACCCCAAGCTAGTAGTTAAAATCGTTCTAGGAATTCTGGAAAGTTGGCAGTGTATTTTGTTTGACTGAAATAATTGATTACATCTATAAAAGTGATGAAGTGACTATAAGGGATCATACAGATAAAGTACTTACCAGAAATAATTTAGGAATTTTACCATGGTCTCTCAAGGAATGGAGGTCGATGTGGTTGTTTAAAACCCACACATTCTTTAGTGAGCTGATGTTAGCAGAGGCAATGACCACAAAAATTCTATTAACCTGGCATCGAGCAGCACTTGTCTTATCTGGGAAAGAGTCTGTTAAATTGCATTGTGCTGTGTTCAGAGATGATGAGATGAAACAGTTGGGGACATCGGTCCCGAGGCTGTCTATGTAGATGGCGGGAATCAATTGGGGGTCATATCAGCTGTCAGAAAGCAAATCCAAAAGGCATTCAGTCTCTGTGTGTCACTATTTGCTTCTCAAAGCTACTTATTTTGAAACGATATCATAGTCTCCCACATAGAAGGGATTTGGTAAAAATGTGTCGACTGGATCTGGTGTTGGCTTTCCGTGACTGTAACGAAATGCCCAAGGTACTTAACTTGGGAAGAGGAAAGTTTTATCTTGGCTGGTAGTTCTAGAGGCTCCAGTCGTGACGAGGAAGACTCATTGCCTTGGTCCCTGGTGGGTGCTGGAGAGCTATGGTGGAAGTGTGTAGAGAGCAGAAGGGCTCACCTCATGGCCAAGAAGCAAGAGAGGAAGAGAGTGGAGGTTCTCACAGTCCCATTTGAGGACTCGCCCCCAAGGACCTGTGGGTCTTTACTCGGCCTCATGTCCTTGAGGGTCTGCGCCTCCCAGCACCGCCATCCTGTGGACCACGTCTTTAACACGTGGGCCTGCGGGGGATGTCCAACATCCAAACTACAGCAGGTCTGATTTCTTCTCATGAAGATATCTTTACACTCCTTAAGACCTTCATTTCCTGTTTTCGCGCGCGCGTGTGTGTGTGTGTGTGTGTGTGTGTGTGCGTCTTGCCACATAGCTCCCACTGGCCTTGAACTTGTGATCCTCTTGCCTCGGCCTCCCGAGTGCTGGGATTACAGGCATGTGCCCCTCACTCGGCTTCATTGTCCGGTTTTCACCTTCTGGGTGTCATGACTAGGCTAGCAGAGTTCTTTCTGCTTCTTGTATCCTTTGTGTTTTAAGAGCATTTCCAGAGGGCATAAAAAAACCTTTTTCCTTTTTTCTCATTCACACTGTGCGTAACAATCACCACCAGCTCCAGATGGAAACGTTCTGTCTACCAGGGGGGCAGCTGAGCCGATAGCAACAGGGTCTACAATTCCTTCACTTTCCTCCTCTCCCCTCAAGAGTCATGGCAGTCTCTCCACCTGAGTGGGGCACTAATCCAGGGACAACTTGGGTACAAGATCTGTCCCACCAGTAGATTTTTGTCTGGACTGTAGAGTTTGTAGAGAGCAAAGCAGTCTTGGAATAGCATTTGTGCTGACCCCTCCTGTCCAGTGGGTCTTGAACAAACTTTATGTTTTGAAAGGGGAAAGAGTAATGCACTTGTCACAGTGGAGGATTTTGGAGGATGTCTGGGTTGTGTGTTAGGGGTTTTGGGTGTGAAAATTATTGTGTATTTGCAGAGCGAGGCTGTTAATACTGACCTGCATCTAGACCGAGGTCCACCAGGAATTGTGCATGCGTGTGTGTGCGTAAAGTTGACTTTCTCAGAATTACCGCGTGCTGGTGTAGAAGAAAGACGTTAGTTCAAAGGGCACTGAGAAAGGACACCAGGGCTGTGAATTAATTAACACAAGTGATACAAGAGGCACTGATAGAGTTCAGTTGACCAAAAATTCTACTGGGAATTAGCCTTCAGATATACAAGGAAAAATTACTTGACTTAGAATATCTCCAGAAACCCTTCTCGCAATCTTCTCACTCATTTTCTTACATACATCCAGACTGGTTGGTTCCTTGGTGTTGGCTCATGCCTGGCTGATTTCCACGGGCCATGTGGTTCTCATCACCGATCCACTTCCTCTTTGTGTGTTGCAACCCTATGTTTCTTTCAAGGAACTGTTTAATCTGCACCTTCTTGTATGGTCGTGGCTTTAACACTTCTTCGTCCTGACCCACAATAAGATGGGCATTTTATATCAAGACCTCATAAATACAGAGCACACACACGGACATCAGAAACAGAATCTTCATTAAATCATACACACATGCAAGTATCTGGCTTTCCCTTCCTACTGTACCCTACCAAACCTGGTCAGAGCTCCCTAAAGAGTTTTATGGCCACCACTAGATTTCCATCCACTGTTTGTAAAAACAATTCTCTGTGAAGCTTTCCTTGACAATTCTTGTACACTGATCCTTCATTTATCTGAGCTCATAAAACTTTTATCATCTTTACAACTTGTTTGGTACATACCAATAAAGTACATTAATCATTTAATTTGCCTCCCTGTCCTCAATTAGATTATAAATCACTCAAGGGAGGAGATTATGCTGTGTATTTCTTTATATTTCTCACAATACCGAGCATGGCACCTCAGTCAATATTCATTGAGTGAATTAATTAAGTTCATACATAAAAACATCCACATATAACCCTAATTGAGAGGGACAAGGAAGAGTGAGGGAATTTAAAAGTTATGGAAAGTCATTTCTGTTGCCTTAGAAATATTTTATTGAGATTCTATTGAGATTCTGCATATTAAGCACAATCATATTGCCCCTTGATGTCCTGGGGAATGTTTTTCTACTGGGTATGAATCTCAATCAACAACACAGGTATATGAGGTACATAATTTTCTGTAGAGCCAACAAACCAATCCAATTTCACTGTCGCTCATACACATGCCCTGTTAACTTGGGGTTTCTGTGCCCCCAGTTTTCCCTGGAGTTGAATTGGATTCCAGAGATCTCACATAGTGCTTTGACCGCAAGAGAACGTTGTCTGTGGTGGTTAACTGGGGAGGAGGGCGCCCTGGTGGGCAACCTTTTTCTTGCCACACAATCTCATAGGTCTCACGCTCTATCTCCTAAGTCTGTGCCATCTTTAGTGTCAGGGGTTTACTTGTTGTTAGGTGCCATCGAGTCGTGTCCAACTCATAGCAACCCTCTTAGGGTTTTCAGTGGCTGATTGTTTTGGGATTGCCCTGGGAGTGGATTGCCACATCCTTCTTCCATTTTTGCAGTGCCAGGAATTGATCTCAGGACCTCAGAGACTGCTCTACTGACTGAACTAAGTCCCAGCCCAAGGGGTTTACTTAGCTCACCAAAATCTCTCGGGGGCCAATCAGACCTCATTTTTCTCAGTTTCCTAGTCTGTTCCCTCCCTGAGGCCCGGCCACCTTTGTTTTCAGGATCCTTTTGAGGAAAAGGGGTTCTGGGGAAGCCTCCTCTCTGGGACCCAGCAGAATATATTCTCTGACAATTGTCTAAATTAAAAAAACAAATCCCAATTTCATCACTTATGAACTTAGAATCTGAGGGAATCTCATTCTCCCCAAATTCCTTGCTATAACATATAATGCGTTTTCCCGGAGGCCTTGGCCCTCTTTGCCTGAGGGCCGTTTTGCTGTCGTTGTGGTTTTATATAGATCAGAGCCTGGAGATAAAGTGAGAGATACACACACGCTTCTGGGATTTAGCTCAGTGGGTAGAGCGCTGTGCTGCAGTCTCTGAGGACCCAAGTTCAATTCCCAGCACTGCAAAAGTGGGAGAAGGGCCTGGCAATCCACTCCCAAGACAATCCTGAAACAGCCATTGAAAACCCTATGAGGGTCGCCATGAGTTGGATACCAACCTGACGGCACCTAACAACAGCAACAACAACATACACACGCTTGCCTAAATTTTTTTTTTTTTTTTTTTTTTTTTTTTGCAGTACTGGGTGTTGAACCCAGGGCCTTGCGCCTGCATGCTCTGCAAGTGCTGGACCACTGAGCTGCACCCTCAGCCCATTTTTTTACTTTTCTTTTGAGATAGGGCCTTGCTCAGTTACGCAGACTGCCTCTGGTCTTGAACTTGTGATCCTCCTGCCTCCACCTCCCAAACTGCTGGGATTATAGGCGTGCGCCACCGTGCTTGGCTCGCTTGCCTAAATTTTTGAGTAGCGCTTGAAGTGTGGGTTAGACTAGTATGAGGAAAAATGATTAATACTTCCTAAATGTCTTTCCCCATTATACTTAGTAAAGCAAAACTAAAGTCTCACTGAATCTGTTTCTACCCATGAAAAACCATGGAGCCAGAATAAATGGACTCCTCCATGATACTTAAAGGAACAGAAGAAGTCATTATCTTGGGAATTTATACTTGAAGGATCACCAGGAAACCAGATCAGGTGATACCCTGGAACTCTCACAAACGTGGCCACCTACCACTTGTTTCTGTGGGCTCTTTTGGGTTTTCTGAATTTTTAAGCTCCATGGTTAGATTTTAGTAGAGATATTTGATCACTTGATCTTGATGTTGGTGGCTAAGCAGAGAACACTTAGAATACCTAAGTAGGAAGTGTTGCTGACTGGGGCTTTCTGGTAACAAGTCCAGGCATGGTGTTCAACTGGGAACACCGAGTCAGACACTCACCAGCTGCCCTGACTTGAGCCTCTTTTTCTTATTCAAAATAGAATGGGTAATTCTGTTGATCCATTTTGTAGGGCTGTTGGGTTGAGATAATTTCCAAACTACAAAAAGCTATATAAATATATGATACTGTCATACTTTAACATAACTAGTCAATACCTTTTCATAAGCAATACTTATTAGCTAAAATTATTTAACGAAAGATGAAATCTTATGTTTAGGATATTTTTGCTTTTGTTTTTAAGGCATTGTCTTGCTGTGCAGCCCAGGCTAGTCTCAGATTCATGATCCTTCTGCCTTAGCCTACTGAGAGCTGGGACTATATGAGCTGAGACTCTATATATGTGTATATATGTGTGTATGTGTGTGTATATGTGTGTGTGTGTGTGTGTGTGTGTGTGTATCCTGCAGCTGTAGCACTGTGGCATCTGATCCTGTCAGATCTCGGAAGCTAAGCAGGGTTGGGCCTGGTTAGTACTTGCATGGGAGACCACTTGGGAACACCAGGTGATGTAGGCTTGGGAGAAGGACCCAGCAACCCACTCCCAAAAAACCATCTGCCATTGAAAACCCTGTGAATGGCAGAGAAGCAGTGATAATAGTGTTTTGCCTACTGTATGTAGGGTTGCTATGAGTCGGACACCAACTCAGGCAGCACCTAACAACAACAACAACATATATTATTGTTTGGTGCTGTCGAGTTGAGGTCCTACTCATAGTGACCCTATGTATAACAGAACAGAATACTCCTCACACTGGGCCATGCCCACCACTCTGTCAGTGCTTCTCTGCTATTCATAGGGTTTTCAATGACTGATTGTTTCAGGAGTGGGCTGCCAGGTCCTTTTCCCTAGTCTGTCTTAGTCTGGAAGCTTAGCTGACACGTGTCCACCATGGGTGGCCCTGCTGATATATAAGATATTGGTGGCATAGCTTTCAGCATTACAGCAACACACAGCCTCCACAGCACCACATCTGACAGAAACATGTCATGGAGGAGATATGTGTGTGTGTGTGTGTGTGTGTGTGTGTGTGTGTGTGTGTGTGTATACACATATATATATCTCACATGGCACTAAGAGATAAAAAGACCAGAATCCAAGTGCCTATACTATTACTCAGATTGCTAAAAAACTGGAATGTTTCAAAAACTACCAGGGATTATAGCCATTAAAGTTACACATATAAAAGAGTTTCTGATTGCTTCTCTATCAATTGTGACATGTCACTGTAATTAATTCAAGTAATCATAAAAAGATAATGCCACTCATGATTACATGACACTTTACAGAAAAAAATCCTTATATTTGAAATAAGAGGTGGTTATAGTATTGTGGGGCTGGGATTTAGCTCAGTTGGTAGAGCACTGCGCTGCAGTCTCTGAAGTCCTGAGTTCAATTCCCAGCACCACAAAAAATGGGAGAAGGACCTGGCAATCCACTCCCAAGGCAATCCCAAAACAGCCATTGAAAACCCTATGAGGGTCGCTATGAGTCGGATACCGACTCGACGGCACCTAACAACAACAGCAACAACAGCAAATAGTATTGTGATAATTTTAAAACACAGTATGTATGTATGTATGTATGTATATTTATCTATCTATCAGTACGTGGGGGTTGAGCCCCTGGCCTCGCACATCCTTTGCAGTTGCTCTACCATTGGGCTGCACCCTCGGTCCATTTTTAAACTTTTTTATTGTTTATTTTTGAGTAAGAGTCTCAGTAAGTTATGCATGCCGCCTCTGGCCTCAAACTTGCGGTGCTCGTGCCTCAGCCTCCCGAGTTGCTGAAATCACAGGTGTGTGCCACAGCGCCTGTAAAACACAGTTTTAAAGGAAGCAAGGCAGAGGTCAGGTCATGAAGGTTGTTACACCTTGCAGTGAATCACAAGGAAAGGTTTGCCTTTGAGATGTTCTCTTGGCTTATTCTGAGACTTAGTTACTTGTGTAAATGTACGTGAATTGTTAAAAAGTCTGTAAAAAGGGTTTGTGTGAACACATTCATATATAAAACAAATACAGAAAATCTTGTTGAATTTCAACTATTTAGAGCATATGGCATTTCCAATGAGTGTGGAAAATAGAATATAGTGAGAACTATAGACACAAATATATTTTGATTGATTTTCTGCTACTCGTGTTTTATGCAGAGAAAATTGATTCTGATACAGTACCATCTCTGTCGTTAGTTACTAGTTACGTTGGATTAAGACACTTAATCTCCTCAGGTCTTGTTTCCTCATCTGGAAATTGAAGAAATTTAATCAGATGCTCTGTGAGGCTGTTCCTGGTCCTAAAACTACAATTTATGCAATCTTTGGAAATACCAAGTCAGAAAACATCCTATGTTTCAGGAGTGAGCTAGTTAAATCGTCCAGTCAAAAGCATGATAAGAGAATTCTTGTGTCTAATTTGTTTACTTGATTCTTTACAAACTGTTGTGAAGAGAAGTAGGTAATTGTGTGGATATTTCTGTGCCCTGCGTGTGGAAAGGTTTGAATTCTCAGAAGTTCTAGGAGGACCTGGGTGATTTTGGACTACAAGTCTGACTCAAGTTTTCTCTCCAATAGGAATGCAGTTCAAGGCAGGATACAGATGGTAACTGGTAGAGTATCTTGATCAGTGTGAAATGTTTCCAAAGCACCTGACTGGTTGTTTGGGATTGATGTTATTGAGCCAGCGAGTCTGGGGTAAATCACTTCATGGTACCCCGGATGTGGAAGGCCTGGTCCCCCTTTTCTTGCCCCCTCCTTCCTCTCCTCTGTCCTGCCCCTCCTCTTGTATTCTCAGCACAAGACTGCACATTATTTTCTTTTCCCGCAATCTAATTGCCTCTACATACTGCTATCCAGAACAGTGTTTTGAAAACATTTCCCAGCCGGATGAAAACAATAATAGAAATGGCTGCAAAATATAATTAATTTTTCTGTCTATTAATGCAGGAGGAAAATGTGTAATGGGTTGCAGATTTCTTCCAATCCGAATAGCGTGACCGTGACCAATTAGAAAGGAGCCCTTCCGCTGAAGTTACATTTCCTTACTTCCCCCTGGTCAGGCCAGGGCCTGGGCCCGTGAGATGGTTGCCTGGTGTTTCACGTATGGCAAGAGAAAAGATATGCAGACGGGGATGAGGAGAGCAGAGTTCTTTAAACCACCATTAAAGTGGAGGCAACAAGACTCCACTTGCTGGGCTAACCCTGAAACATTTCCAGCTGTCTGCCAGCACCCTTTACTATGTCTTTGATGCTTGCTTTTACCTACTACAGGGGGATGGTTAAAGTGTGTCTTTTCATCTGCACTTGCACACGTGTGCACACGCGTGTGCAGGCACACACACGGTTCGTTTCACTGTGGCACAGACCTGCTGGGGAGCCCAGGTCCTTTGCAGAACGTTTCCCTAAGCCCAGGGTCTGTGTCTTGGGAACATCTCAGGCCGGGAAACAACCGGTATATTGTGGAGTTTCTTGATTTCTGCATTTTTGTCTTTAAAACCCTTCTTTATACTTTGGAGGAAGTTTTTTCAGAGATCAGTCAACTGGGGGCTGAGCGGATTTTACAAAGAAGCTGTGTCCCTTGGGGGCAAGTTAAAAATGGAATAAAACCTGCCTTATCTGGCCAGGTAGGCAGTTGGCATTTTTGCTTTCCAATTTGGCATTTTAGATTTCTATCTCGTCATAGTTTACAGTTGTACCACCCTCCAGTCTGATCTCTTCAGATCTCAGAGACTAACAGGGATGGGCCTGGTTAGTCCTTGGATGGGAGACCACCTGGGAACACCAGGTGCTGTGGACTTGGGAGAAGGACCCGACAACCCACTCCAGAAACAATCAGCCATTGAAATCCTATGAATAGCAGAGAAACACTGAGAATGTTGCTAGGCATGGCACAGTGTCCAGTAGCATTTCATCTGTTGTACATAGGGTTGCTATGAGTCAGATCTGACTCAATGGCACCTAACAACAACAACAACCCCATCATAAGATGCTTCTTTTTGGAAAGATAAAAATTTTAAAACTGATGTATAAATTAGTTAACACCTCTATTTTAAAAATTATTGAGAAACTTTCTCAAAATATGATCTTTACCATAATTTCATTAATAACATTTATTTTATTTTTAATATCCAACAATGCCATTTCTTTTTATCTCTCCTTTCTCTCCAGATTACTAAAAATATTCAAATTGTCCCCACCTCTACTACCATAATAACCATATGAAAATACAGAAAAAACATTTCTTTTTTCAGAAGATATTACAGCTTCTGCATTAACGTTCACTTTGATGTTGTTTTCTAATGTTTAAATTCAATTCAATTGATAATCCTTGTTGTTCTTGTCGGGTGCCATCAAGTTGGTACCCGACTCACAGTGACCCACGTACAACAGGTGAAAATGCTGTTGTTAGTGCTTCTCGGCTATTCATAGGGTTTTCAATGGCGGATTGTTCTTTGGGAGTGGGTTGCTGGGTCCTTCTCCCAAGCCTACAGCATCTGGTGTTCCCAGGCGGTCTCCCATCCAAGGACTAACCAGTCCCGACCCTGCTTAGCTTCCAAGATCTGACGGGATCTGATGCCACAGTGCTATGGCTGCAGGCTGATAATCCTTAGGAGGAAGAAAAAATACAATTTATCTTGACAACAAAGCAAAAAGGAGTAGAGGAAGATGTGTGGAGGAACATGATTATTTTCTTGCATGATAGAGTAAGCCGCACAACCTTTACTATACTTGACTTTCTGCTTTTGTCCTGGAATAGAATCCTGTTGCTCCCTAAACAGATTGCATGACAATAGCAACAAACATGACCTTTGTCATTAGATAAGACAGCCAGGCTCACACCAATTATTACTCTCACCCAAGAAGAAACTTGAGTTCAAAATACCTCATGGCAGAAGAGGCCGCCTGCTGCTCTGAGGAGGAGCTTCTTGGCTGTGTCCAGGAATCTGAGAAACAGCCTGTCAGTTTTACACCAATCTGGGGGGTGAAATGCAAGACCACTGTGGATGGGTGGGAAATGTGAGGGGAAGAACAAGGGAAATTCCAAGGCTGGAACTTCCAGATTCTCTAGAAAACGACTGTCAGCTCTCTTCAGAGCCCTTAAGGCTCGGGGGAGGCAAGATTGTAACAGCATAAAGTATAACCGTAAAAAATAGTTTTGAGAGGCAAGCGATGAAACATTTGTGTGGGCACTGGCGAGTGTTGGATTTTCCACCAGCTGGTGGCAGGGGCATTGTTTGTGGGGTGCAGGGGCATGCTACCAGCGAGCCTGCTTTTGGCAGCTGGCTGGAAATCAACCGCTTTTATTGACATATTCATTAATATTAATTTTCTCTGGCTGTTCAGCCACTCAGTCTGTGGTTTTCAAATTCCTAAGAGGGTCGATTGTGAGCTCTGGGGTTTCTTCCAGCAAGGTGGCTTGATTTGGGTGGAGGGGTGCGGGAGGTGTTTTCATTTTGGGATTGGATTGCTGCGACAGTTCCCCTGTCCTAACTGCTGTCACGAATTGCAGGACAGGGGCCGATGTGAACTCAGGTTACATCAGTAGACACTGGACACTCAAGTGATGTAATGGTCGGGTGCAGTGGGTAGAGGTTGCGGGCTTGTCCATTGTGCTTGATTCTGACCCTTGGGGACCCAGGAGACCATGAGCATCCACAGCTGGACATGTCAGGGTGAGCAGTGTTTTGTTTTCATGTTTATCACCCAGTGAAAGCCTCCAGGAAAACATGGCTTAGCTGTAGAAACAAAACCAAACCAAGCCAGCATTCAGCTGCCAGGCTTGGGATATCACTTTAGGGCGCTTTTCACCACCATGATGAAATGCCGGACCCAGCTGCTCGGGGAGGAGAGAGGTTCATCTGGCTGACAGCTTTGGTGCAGCAAAGGCACGGTGCCTGCGTGGGCTCAGCTCTGCTGGGGATCTTAAGGTGATGGTGGATGGTGTTGTACCTTGGAGGAAAGGTCATGTGTCCAGCAGGGAAACAGGGAGACTGGGATCCCACAATCCCTTGCAAAGTCCCCACCTCTTAAAGGTCCACGGTACCTCTCAATACTGCCACACTGGGGACCAAGCCTTTGTGGAGACATGAGCCATATTCAAACCATAGTATATGTGTTTAAATAAAAAACAATTCCATTAATACTTACTTTTACTAATACAAATATTATAGCATCCATTACAGTTTTTAGAGGCAAATGAATAGCTTCAGAGATAAAATTTTCTCAGCAGGTATTCCATTAAAAGTTTAGATTTTTGTGATTTTTGAGTGAATTAGAACCATCGGGGTTGTAGCTACATCAAACCTTTCTGTTGATAGCCCATTGGTACAATAAATTCCATAAATATGAAACACCTAGAGACTTACCTACTAGGTAGATATTCTGGGACTCATATTCAGCCTTCTTGTTTCAATATCAGTTCTCTTTCTACAGAGCACATGCATGTGTACAGATGTATGTACATAGATGCATGTACATGTCTGTACATGTTGTTGTTGTTGTCAGGTGCCATCGAGTCAGTATCTGACTCATAGTGACCCTCAGAGGGTTTTCAATGGCTGTTTCGGGATTGCCTTGGGAGTGGATTGCCAGGTCCTTCTCCCATTTTTGCGGTGCTGGGAATTGAACTGGGGACCTCAGAGACTGCAGTGCGGCGCTCTACCCACTGAGCCAAATCCCAGCCCGTATGTACATAGATGTATGTATATATAGATGTATATGGCATGGCTGCTGGAGTGTTGGG
Organism: Pedetes capensis; assembly: GCA_007922755.1. Taxonomy (NCBI): domain Eukaryota; kingdom Metazoa; phylum Chordata; class Mammalia; order Rodentia; family Pedetidae; genus Pedetes; species Pedetes capensis. The sequence continues at coordinate 31,475 of VMDO01002870.1, read as the reverse complement.
CCAGCATTTCATTTTGGGTTTCTGCATTTGTGTTTATGTGTGAGACTAACCTGTAAGTGTCTTCTTTTAGAAGTTAGCTAAGCAGCACAGGCAGGGGGAGGTCTTGAAAAGAAGGGAGGAGGAGTGTGTGTTCCCAGGTTGGCATCTCAGGAACATTCTGACCTTGGGGCCTGCTTGCCTCGAACGTCCAGCCATCTGACCACCTGGTCTTCGGTATCTGGGATCTTGTGTGGGGTCCTTTGTTCCCTGGTCTGGGGCTCCTGACTTTGGAGGCCTTGCTGTATGGCCCCGTATCCTCTCAGAGTCGACATTCTTTACTCTCAGCTGGTGAGACTTAACACCAGACCTGGGGCGAGGGGTCTTTCCCTTTCCACATCCCCTTAATTTGCCTGTCTTTCTAGCCTGCCTCAGTTTGCCATTTGAATTCTTTAATTTTGAAGTCTTCATTGTCCAAAATGTCTTCATGTTTCTTTTCAAAACATCTATTTTCTCATAACCACCTGTGTATCTTTTATTCTACTTTTCTCAGTACTGTGGGCTGAACCCATGGCTTTGTGCTAGGCAAGTGCTCTACTACTGAGCTGCAGCCCAAGCCCCCTTTTTATTTTTATTTTGAGATAGGGTCACGCTAGATCGTGCAGGCTGCCTCTGCTCTTAAATTTGCGATTCTCCTGCCTCAGCTTCCCAAGTTGCTGGGGTTGCTGTTTCTCTATTTTTTATCCCACTATTTCTTTCTCATTTAAATGGGTGTTAATCCTTCTTACATCTGTTTAAGTCTCCTAAGCTTATTAAGGTCTTAGCTCCGCCACTAATATTAATTTTTCTGTGTGAAGTTATGTTTTGGTTATGTTGATGCGTTTGATTGACTTGCTTAGTGTACATTTCTTCATCTTGTGCTTTGGTATTTTGGTTTGCAGCCTTACTGCGCGTGGGGAGTGACTTGCGTTACTTTGTCCCTCTCTCCCTCTCGCTTCCCCTGCCCTTCTCCTCCCTCCCCTCACTGTCCTGACTTGTGGGAATGCCATGGCCAATGAGGCACTTCTCTCCAGCTCATAAGTCAAGGGATTTGAACTCGAGCTCGTCAGGTCTCTCTGAGCCCCCCAGCCCAGGTGGTACCTGGCCATCCCCCAGATCCTGTCACCAAAGTAGCCGTACAACTTGTCAGCTGGGCTTGAGGTGGTGGCTCTGTCCTCGACCCTCCCTCAGACCCTGATGTCACAGAAGAGGTCTTCCCCTCACACCTGCAGCCAGCAGCTGCTGTTCCCTCAGCTTCCTTTCCCGGGTGGAGAGGCTGCTCTGCTGTCTCAGAGGGAGCCCTCTTGTCTCCTGGAGTCCTGCTGTCCTCCAGGTCCCAGTCCCTGGCCTCCCCTGAGCCAGGCTGGGCCTCCAGTCCTGCAGACCATTGGGCCTCTTTCCAGATGCATCCATGGAGATATTTTGGAGGCTGTGCACATCGTTCTGGTTTTCTTTTTCTTTTCCTATCTTATCAATCGCTCACATGTCTCTGCAACAAAGGACTGTCAAAGTCCAGCAAAACATCGTTTAGAACAGGAGCCTGTAATTTACTTGGATGTCTGTTTAGTGACTTCATTTGTTTGTTTGTTTTTTTTGTACATACTTCATATCAGATCTAGTATTCATGCCTGTGTCAAAATGCCCTCAAATTTGGAAACTTTTTTTTTTTTTTTTTTTTTTTTTAAGCAAAGCTGGCATATCAATCCACTTACGAAATTATCATTTCCTCCAAACCTCAGTTTTGGACATTAGCACAGAGTGCACTAAACAAATGTTATTTTCTTTCCAAATAATGGGAATCCAGATAATGTAAAAAAATATATACAACCATGAAAGTCTTTAACATTAATTAAGCAGAACCTTTGATAGTTGGCTTTGCAAAACATTTGTAACAGTCATTGCCATTGATACTGCTGTACTTAGGCGTAAACACTTCACAACATTTGCAGAAATATTTTGATAAGTGACTTCTTTGGGATGCCTGGCACATAACTCATCTGTTTCTTTTTCTGCTTGTCAAGGGAGCCATATCTAGATCTTCATTATAATTGCCTTCAATTTGTGTTTTAAACTGATGAAGTTGATAAAAAAAAATCTATACCAACACCGACATCAAAGTTTTATGGAAAAAAAGGAAAACAAAATCACAAAAACCAACCACACCAACACTAACTTTGGAGTTCATGGTCTCTGTCAGATACAATTTACTATTGAATGTCACAGGCACTCACAAAGCCTGTGTTTTGCAAACTGATGGCTTAAACATTATGGCTTAACATTGGTTGGTTGGTTGGTTGTTAGGTGCCGTCCAGTCGTGTCCAACTCATAGCGACCCTCACAGGGTTTTCAATGGCTGACTGTTTCGGGATTGCCTGGGGAGTGGGTTGCCACGTCCTTCTCCCATTTTTGCAGTGCTGGGAATCGAACCCGGGACCTCAGAGACTGCAGAGCATCACTCTACCAGCTGAGCTAAATCCCAGCCCTGGCTTAACATTAATGACATACAAATACACTGCTTGCCATGACCTTGAACATGTGCACCCGCTATATGTAATTATTTTGAAAAGAAAAAAAAAAAGAGTTTGTATCTCTCAGATCAGCCACAACCTCTGCAGGGTTACACTTCCCACAGGTCTTTTCAGGACTTGATAGATCGTTCCTTTTCCCCACCAAGTAATATTCCATTATCTTGATATAATACAGTTAATCTATTCACCTCCTGAAACACATCTTGTTTCCTTCTAAATTTTGGCAACAAGGAGTACAGAGGCTATAAATAGCCAAGATTTGCATGTGGTCATACATTTTCATTTCATTTGAAACAAAAAGTATGATCGCTGGATTATATGATGCGTTTCCTTTTTCAGTTCAGTGTTGTAAATGTTGATAAAGATGTCACAGGATGCAGAATGAGTATAGGGAGATTGCAAACTCAGTGCCTTTGGAGGCTCACTCATGTAATTGTTTGCTTCTTCGAGGCAAGGAACAATCTTTAGGATGTGGGTATAGTTCATAATAGCTGGGAAGTAGGTTTCCAGAAATGGAATAGTATTGACCTGGATTTCTGACATTACTATTACTCCTATAAGGTTCTAGTGTAGGGAGGAAGATTATTTTTGGGCAGGCTGTGGAATTGCTTTGGCAAACTCATAGTCTTTCTGAACCTTAACCAAGTATAAATGAACAGTAGAATATTTGATATCCCAACCCTAGAAATTTTCATTTTTTCTGTTAAGATATAAAACTATTTCTATTTGATCAAAATTGACTATCCAAAGTATTTTCATGCATATGTGCAAGAGTAAACTTTTCTTTAAACATTATACTTTAAGGGTTCTACTGCCTTATTCAAGCTCATTGAGGTAAATCTTATTGTGAGTCCTTTTCTGGAGAAATTTTATAAGTGCCAAAGCCATCAAAATGATTAAAATTTCCTTCTGGCTTCTGCTATTTCCACAGCTGTCTTAGATCCTGAAAACAGCCATGCCATTGAATCTAGCTACAGAAAAGTATAAAATGCCTCATACACCAGTCCAGAAGAAGTTCTTGAAATAATTCTTACACTTCCAATCTACTGCTATCCCTCTTCTATCTTTCCTTCCTTTTAAGAAAAAAATAGTACTTTTGAACAAATTGATTTTGTTAGATAGAGCATTGATCATACTCCTAGCCTGAGGTTAGCGCATAACTTCAAAAACAATAATGACTAAGACAATCATCTAATTTTACTGAAATAAAACTGAAAATGTACACCCAACGAAATCATCACAGAGGCCACTTTTAGGTGTATTTGTGCGTGTGCTTTATTCTCTATGACATGGTGATCTACTGAAGCTCCTCTCTCGATATTTCTCTTTGCAATCTGGAAGAACAGATTCACCACTGATTGTGCTCATTTGTAAAAGCATCCAAAACAAAATTGAACCCCAAGGCTGATAAGCTATAAAGATGCTGATCTGATCCGAGCAGAATGGACCATGCTTTGGGGCTTGCTCAGCTAAAGATGGTTCTAGAAGACTGATGGCTTTATATACCCAATTACAAACACCGCAGCTCTGTCAGATGAATGAGAGCTCATGAAATGTGGGGCTGGCCCTTTATCAAGTCAAGAATGGCATTTTGCAAAATGCTTCCTAAGATTTAGTAATTTTTTGGAGGTAATTAAATTCTATCCATTCTTTAGTGGAAGATATAATCAAACAATCTTAGAAGAAAGAACAATCCAATAGCACACATACCGAATAGTTCTACAGAGCAAAGACCAATTGATTTTTTAATGGCTAAAACTGAAAAAGATGAGCCTTGCCAAATCTATATAATTGCTAGTCATAGACAGTGGAAGTTATAATCAATAAGAAATTAGACATATATTCTTTCCAGAGTTCCTCTCCAAAAAGCATTTGGGAATAAGAAAACAACCTGGAATTATTTTCCTTGTTTTCAGTAACACAGGTAGCTTAAAATGTGGTAGCAGGCAGTATATTAAAAAAACATGATTGGTTTTCACTCCAAGGTTCATATGCATACCAGAGATGAGTACTATTTTCCAGCAACTGCACGTTATCTATCCAAAGCACCTACTTACTTCCAAGGGTGGTGGTTGTTGGGTGCTGTCAAGTTGTGTCTGATTCATAACAACCCTAAGTATGAGAGAAGGAAACACTCCTTGACACTGTGCCATGCCTGGCACTGCCAGTGCTTCTCTGCTATTCATAGGGTTTTTGATGGCTGAGTGTTTCGGGAATGGGCTGCTGGGTCCTTCTCCCAAGCCTATAGCACCTGGTATTCCTAGGCAGTCTCCCATCCAAGGACTAACCAGGTCTGACCCTGCTTAGCTTCCAAAGTCAAATGGAATCGGATGCCAGGGTGATATGGCTGTAGACCACTTCCAAGGGTAGCTTATTTATAGGTACTCTTGAGTACTAATAGGTAACTCAAGAAATGATGGGTTTAACCATATAGTGAGTGCTGAGGAAATCTCAGTAGTCTTCAAAAGGCCTCAAATACCAGTTAGTCCTAAAGTTATAAAGTGCTCAAAGTTTGTTGTTGTTAGCTGACATGGAGTCAGGTATGAGTTATAGCAACCCTAATAGGGTTTTCAATGCCTGGCTGTTTTGGGATTGTTTTGGGAGTGGGTTACCATGTCCTTCTGTTTTTGTGGGTGCTGGGAATAAAACTCCGGGCCTCAGTGAGTATAGCGCAGCACTCTACCAACTGAGCTAAATCCTAGCCCCAGTCAAAGCTTGAGGGATGGGTAATGACAATGACTTGTCGCTGTGAAGCGCTGTGTAAGTATATAGGTTGGACTCAGAACAATTTTCTACTTCCTTCCTTAGAAAAGGATATAAATCATGATTGAAGAAAAAAGTCATGTGAAATTTAATTAATATATTCCATCGTTCGTTATTTTCGTTAGGTGCCGTAGAGTCGGTATCCAACTCATAGCAACCCTCCTAGGGTTTTCAATGGCAGACTGTTTCAGGATTGCCTTGGGAGTGGATTGCCAGGTCCTTCTCCCATTTTTGCAGTGCTGGGAATTGAACTCGGGACCTCAGAGACTGCAGCACAGCGCTCTACCAACTGAGCTAAATCCCAGCCCATAATATATTCCATAGCTTATTTAATTAAAAGATTATGTATACATAAAAGTATTCCCTTTTTCTGAAAAGCTATTATTAAACTATGTGTATAGCATATCAGGAGAAAGGTGTGTTAATCCGCTCCCAAAACAATCCCGAAACAATCAGCCATTTGAAAACCCTAAGAGGGTCACTATGAGTAGGACACAACTCGATGGCACCTAACAACATTTTGCATATGTTTGGGTGTGTGTATGTATTTATATTCAGTGACGTGGAGAATTACAGTGTTCAAAAGAAGGAAAAACGCAAAATATCCACACAGCTTCCAATTTCTGCCTGAGCTGGTGTGTATGGAAGTTCTGAAAACAATAGCGTGTGCAGTGAATGAAGTCGTAGTATAAAACTAAGATAAAAATGTAAAGCAGAAGAATCAAACAGATACTAGAACCTAAAGTCCTTTAAGACTTTGGTCTTAAAATCAAGTATAAAAATCAGAGTGTGTGCATACTAATGAGCAGACTTAATTCATTATCAAAGTCATTTCTTAAACTGAATTTTCCTAACACAAAGTGGCTTTTCCTTCTTTTTTCCCACTTTCCCTTTCTTTTCTTCTTTCTTTTCTGTTTTTATCTCCCTTCCTTCCTTTCTTGCTTCCTTTCTTTTTTTTCTTTTCTTCTTTTATCAAGTCTAAGGAAACCCACGTGAAGCTCCCTAACAGCCAGGTATAATGGCGCCTCCGACACCACCGCATACAGGGGGCTGTCTAGTCTATTTTTAAAAGTCTCCAGGGAAGACGCGTCTACAACTTCCTTGTGAATCTCTGACTCCGTACCTGGCAGTCTTCCCCTCCCAGGGTCCCCAGGCTGGTCTTCCTCCCTTGCTTAAGAATTTATTATAGATCAAATTATTTTAGGGTTCTGAATATATTGTTATATTTAAACGATACTTTCCCCCAAAGGGGCTCAATTAACAGAGTGCAGGATGTCTGTGAGGCAGAGAGCTGTCCTCAAAGTAAGGTGTTCAGTTAGTTTAAGTGGGTGGGATTCAGATGATAAACAGAAATCACACCTTTTCAGGCCAACTCTTTCGAACATTTTGGAAACCCTGAGATTGCTGTAAATGCTTTGGAAGGCAGAAGGATCCCAACCCCACGTCCTTAGGCTAGAATCTTGACACTATTTTTTTCATCTGCTGGTGATGATGGTCCTTACCTACCTCAATTTTCTATGGGGATTAATTAATATTCGGGTGTTATTTTGAAAGACGTTAAACCTTATTTAGACTCTCTGTGGGCTTCATAGTGCTATTTCTCAAGGTGGTGTTATTGCTTTTCACCAAAATTGCACAAAACTGTGGGAGATAGAGGTGTTCTATCCATGGTATATAGCTGTGTATTAGCATTTAGGAGGAAGAAATGCATTCAGGGTGCAGGTTTCTTTAGTGTTCCCTACTGTCTTTAAATTGGCATTCAATCTTAGGAAAGAAAGCAATACAAAATACCTTCAAAAATTACATTTATGCTGATATTTAATACTACCCATAAACTTCTAATTAGAATGTCTGTTAGCTAATTTAAGCAGCCCGAATATTAGCTTATGTACTGTGTTAACTGTCTTGCTGTTTGTTTGTTTTTTGGGGAAAGATGTATACCTTCCTTGTGTTTCATGGTCACTTATAATTCAGTTGTAGAAGTTTTCATATCTAAGAAAAATATCGATTTTAATTTTTCATATTATAACGTCTTTGTTAGAATGAGCGTGAAGGCATATTTTAAACGAACGCACTTGGCAAGGTTTCTCTTGCTTCCTGTTAAGGCTAACGAGAAAGTGGTCTTTGTGATGAGCAAGTCGTTTTTGTCTGCTGATACATGGATAACATGACAGGTTACTTTTAAATATTCAAGGTCACTTTGTTCTCCTATTTGTCATTCAACCAGGGAAGGGATCTGGAGTCCTGTTTGTCTACACTGAATTATTGCATACCTCACCGGGGCTTCATGGAGGATGGGAGATTTTTGACGTGTGGTCTCTTCATCTTCTGACTCTGGGCCTGTTGTTCCATTTCAGGAATGGAGGAAGTGCTGGGCAGCATGCAATCTGTCAGAGTCAAATGTAAGGTACCGTAGCCCCCGTTATTTGCAGGGAATACTTTGTAAGACCCCCAGTGGATGCCTAAAACTGTGGATAGCACCAATCCCTTTCAGTACTGCTTTTTTCCCTTGTACATAAATACCCATGATAAAGTTTAATTTATAAACTAAGCATAGTAAGAGATTAACATTGATTAATCATATAACAGAAGCATTGTAGCACTGTACTGTAATAAGTTACATAAATGTCATGCATCTCTCTGAAACAACATCACCGTAGTGCTGCAGTGATGATAACTAGGATGGTTATGAAGAACTAACGGGAAGGTAGAGTATACAGCTAGGATACACTGGACAGGGGGATGATTCCCATCCCAGGAGGGATGGAGCAGGATGGCATGAAAGTGCATCACAGCACTCAGGACAGTGCAGGATTTAAAGCTTACAAATTGTTTATTTCTGGGATCTTTTTCATGTCATACTTTTGGCAGGTGGTTGTGAGGTAGCTCAGAAAATGAAAGTGTGAATAAGGAGGGACCACTATATATGAAGGGAGAAGGACCCGGCAACCCACTCCAAAAATCAGTCTGCCATTGAAAACCCCATGAATAGCAGAGAAGCACTGACAGTAGTGTTAGTGCTGTACATAGGGTCACTACGAGTCGGACACTGACGCTATGGCACCTAACAACAACAACAACAACTATAAATGAAAAATGAACTTTTCTTTTGCTTCTATTCTAATTCAGCCCTATTGTCTAGATTATCCTAAAACGATGATTATAACTTTAAAAAATATCATCTGAAAATTGTTTGTCTTCTCTCTCACATTTGAATGAGCAAGTTAAGTCTCGGGATGCTGGTGTCGGTTGTCAGAGAGCTGCTGAGAAGTTTCTGGGCGCTATCTGCTTTTCTCTCTGATCCTCATGTGTGCCAGGGAGGTGGAGTCTGCAGGAAAGCCTTAGTGTCCCTTAACACCTCTTAGGGTAAGGGGGAAGGAAAACAGTATTGGTGTTGGTATCGGTATTAGCATCAGTGTTAGTGTTAAAAGGAAAAAGTGGCATGAGAGTGTGGCTCGTTGTACCAGGAAACCGAGAATTTTACATACAGTTCACATCACAGCAAGTAACAAAGTTTTTATCTTTTATTAATTTATTTTTTTTCTGTAATACTTGTTATCTTGGGTCTGGACCATAATTTTTGTGTCCTTTTTTTCATTTTTTTAAAAGAAAGATAATAACAATCTCAGAAAGCATTTAAAATGCTTTGTAATTCTTAATGAGATATGCCACATTAATGCAACATCTTCTCTTACTCCCTGCTCACCCATATTTTTCAATCATAGTTCATTTTGTTTCTCTTTCACTAATAATCTATCCAACTTTTAGCAGATTGCAATGGTGGATCTGTGGGGGGTGGGGTAGGGGGTAATATATTTTGTGATTTCCTCTTTTCTGTACAGTTTGCTTATGTGGGGTGTGTGTGGTGGTGGGGAGAATTATGTTAACCTAAGTAAATTGCTTTACACTGAAGTCACAGTTCTCAGTGAACAGTAGGCACAACAGGAAACAGTACTGAACAACAGGAAAGAGATTATCCTTTTTGTTACTAGAATGCCATTAAAATGTATTCCTAGTTTCAGGGATTTTGAAATAAGAAAATTATTTTAATTATAATCTTCACCTTTTAAACTACATTAACCAATACTTTCTTGGCTATAGTGACATCATGTTCCAGAAAGTACGATACATGTAGGCAAAAACAAAAAACAATACAAAACAAAAAACTCATAAAGTGCAGTACTCGCCAAAATAAATCCTTTTTCCTTGTATTATCTATGTTTTAGGTCTAAAATAAATATGAAAGGAAGGTTTTGCTTGCTTGGAATATGATAGGTATTTGAACATGCTTTAGGAAGAGTCATTGAGAAATGTCGGGGAAGGATCTATTGCCTGTTTCTCTTGAGGTGCACAAAAGCCAATCTGCTATTGCTGATACTGCTTGAAAGCTTCTTGAGGAAAATAGTGTGGACACTTTGTTTATTTCTTGACAGAAAACTGATCTTAAATGTTGGGGTTAGAAAACCTACTCAACATTTTTTTTAACTGCTCTAGCTTTAATTCATAATTACAAGCTTATTCCAATCTCTGCATAATGAAGCCACATTTTAGACCAACAGCTGTTATCTACTTTTGCTGGTAGCCTTGGGCCATGAATATTTTAATATTCATTTTCTATGTGCAGATAAGCTAAGTGCTTCCTACTGGAAGTCTATCAAATTAATCACAAAAAAGTCTTAGTTGCTGTTCTTTCTTCCATGTAACTCATTAAAAAAAAAAACTCCTCACTTTATGCTCCATTTTCCATAAACCTGAAAGTGATTGTTATAAAACTTACAAAGGAGAATATGCAGAAATCCGCGGATATAAAGGATTGTGGCAAAGCTTAGAGCAGTGGAGTCTCAGCGACCTGCCCTTCCATTCCCTTTCATTTTGTGCAAAGTCAGTTTCAGTCTCACTGTTTCGCTGGTGGCCATGTTTTAATAGCTGGCTTGTGCTGGGAGGCTGTGATTTTCACTGATTTAAATGCTATTAGGTCTTCATATGCAAATGACGTGGCCCAAAGGTAGATTTCCCTTCTGATCTTCCAGGCATAATCTCACAGGTACCTTGGTAATGCCCCATAAAACACGAGCAACTTCCCTCTGTGAACGGTGGTGAATGAAGAGAAAATAAAAATTCTGTAACCTGGGAAAATCTAAGCATGTTTACTATGAAGCAATAAATGAAAGGGTGGTGAGTGATCTCTCAAATTACATAGAAATGTGTGAATTTGTAGCTAGGATTGGTGGGTGTCAGTACTGGGGACAGTCCACACATACTTTTCATTCCTTTTTAATTCAGTGGAAATATGCTTAACTCAGTTCTGCATTTCAACAGATAGTACTGTATACAAGTACAATAATCAATATTTTTATAACCAATCCTCGATAAAAAAGATCACTTTACAATGTTGTTGTTGTTGTTAGGTGCCGTCGAGTCGTGTCCGACTCATAGCGGCCCTCATAGGGTTTTCAATGGCTGACTGTTTCGGGATTGCCTTGGGAGTGGATTGCCAGGTCCTTCTCCCATTTTTGCGGTGCTGGGACTTGAACTTTGGACCTGAGAGACTGCAGAGCATCGCTCTAATCGCTCTACCAACTGAGCTAAATCCCAGCCCCACTTTACAATAATAATATTAAAATCAATAATCAATATTAAGCAAATATTGATTTTATAATCTGTCATTGGCAAGTCAAGATCAAATGTCATTGACGTTAAGCCATGACTATTTAACCAGGTTTAAGAGGCCTACGCCACATAAAATGGTCTACACAGTATTTTTCTGCTTAGGCAGATCAGACTTCTGTGAAATCTTACTTGGCCCCGGTGATCTTTCTTTCTGGCTCCAAGTTCTTGGCTCTTGAGACGCAGAACTCAAATGCTCAGGCCCCGGTTTTGAGGGATAGACAGCTTCCCCCTTAGCTTAGGCAGAGCTGGCTCATGGGTCTTGATGGTCAGAGCAGATAGAAACTTCTAGTCCTTAAGTACAGCAGGATGGAACACCACCCAGCATTCTGCCATGCCCATGAGCTTTTTATGTTTGAACCCGTTATTGCAGCCACTGTGTTTCTTTTCATCTTGAGTCATGGCACATCAACATAAGGAGGTCCCAGGGGCTTTACTCCATTCCCATCTACTCCTCCTCTACTTTGAGGAGGAAACTTCCCCAGTCATTTCTTGAATGCCTCCCACCCTGGGGTGTTCAGCCTTTCAGCACTGTATTTGACAGGCTGGGGGTTAGCTTAGGTGGTAGAGTGCTGCTCTGTACTCTGTAAGGCCCTGGGTTTGATCCTCAGCACTGCAAAGATACGAGAAGGACGTGGCAATCTACTCCCGAAGCAATCCTGAAACAATTGATATGAGAGAAAGTCAGGGTACATTTTGCCAGCCCTGGAAAAAGACCAAAATTCAAAGCAGAGTTTCTCCCAAAATATGTATGTGACAGTCAACTAAAAGCTGAGCTGCATCTTTAGTCATCTTCACATTATGTACAGAAGAAACACTGGCTGGCATCCAAAAAGGAGTGGGAAAAGCAATTTAAATCTACATTATAGAATATGTAATAAATGGGGATTATGTTGCACAATGCAGAGTAAACCAGCTTTAAAAATCCCACATCTACTGTTTTCAAAAGTTGCAAGAATTTTCTTGATATTGTGCAACCACAAAAGTAACTAATCCCCAAACTAAAACAAAGTGAAAACAAGCAAAATCCAGTGATATATCATAGGTAAGGTTGATGTGGACGGTCTGTAACTTTAAATTGTGTGTTTCATTTCCAAAATGTGGTCTCATCAATCTAACTGATTAATAGTATAAAAAACAAATGCTATACATTTTCATTTAGGAAAATACATATAAATTACATTAAATAATTCTTATTACTTTCTGTTTGGGTCCTGTGGAAAATCCCACTTGGAAACAGTTGAAAGTCATGTATTTAGATCTTTTGTTGTTGTCTTTCTTTAGGAGTGTCATAAAAGTCTTAGTTATTTTCGCTACCTGAAAATCAATGGTGACTATGCATTTGGGCCAGTTAGCACTTACGTTTAAAATAACGAAGATTTGAACTAGATTAGTGTTGGTTTCCTTTCAGAAGTCTGGGGAATGATTTACTTTGTTGGATCTTAGTGACTATGGAACAGTCTTCTGTCTTGGTCCCCTTCAGGCTCCCACTTGAGCACAGCTCTTACTCCTTTATCTTCTCATCCTACAAGTACCATCACTTCCCTGCTTAATGACTGCTACTCCCTCTGTGAAGGCAGAGGACTTGAGGATTTGGTGTCAGGTTGTGAACTGGGTGAACAGTAAAGAAGAACAACAGTAGAGAGGAAATGGTAGGAGGAAAGAGATCAATCTTCCCAGAATGGTGTGGGCGATGACAGACAGAATTAATTGGAATGGGAAGAAGAAGTCTGAAGCAAATGCCAATAACTAGGTTTTCAATGATGGCGTGAGTATACCACAAGGGTCCACCGATGCTTGACATGCCTTCCATTGAAAGATGTGGTATAAATCACCTTGCTTCTGGGTCCTGAGCCTGCTGATCAATAGTGGAAATTATGTTTTGTCAGTTTATGGACCTAAGCCTTAAAATACTGGCAGCTTCTACTTCTTGTCTCTTTGGATGTCTACTTAAAAATCCAGCTGCCATATTGGAGGGGAGCCCAAGAAGTCAATGGGAAGGCTACATGGAGGTGTTCTGGCTCACAGTCCCAGTTGAGGTTCCAGCTGATGGTCAGTGTGATCTGCCATATTTATGTATGAATGAGACTCCATATCAGTCTGATCTCCAGTGGCCAGTTGCCTTTTGCAAGTTTGGATCTTGAATGTCCTGAAAAGTCCCATGTTTTAGTCTTATACCCTAGTGAGGTGCTTTTGAGAGTTGATGGAACCCTTAAGAGATAGGACCTCATGGGAGGTCTTTAGGTGATTGGAGGCAAGCCCTTGAAGTGATTTTGAGGCTCCAGCTCACTCCTTCCTCTCTCTTACTCCCTGGCCACGAGGGGAATGGCTTTGTTCCACCACATGATCCTACCATGATGCGCTGCCTCTCCACAAGCCCAAAGCAATGGGGCAAATTGATTATGGCCCAGCAGCCCTAGAACTATGAGCCAAACTTAAGCTTTTATTTTTTTTAAAGCCTATTATCTCAGGTATTTTATTGTAGTGACAGGAAGAAGACCAGCACCTGGGGTCCTGAGTCTCCCAGGCAGGTGCCCAGATGTCCCGGACCGAGGTAAGCCATCTCCGCTGCATCCTCTCTGACATTCTGACTTGCAGAATTCACGAGTATGGCAAATGGGGGCTGTTTTAGTTTGTTACGTGTGGGATTTGTGTGTGCGTGCACCTATGTAAATACTAACTAGAAAACCCCCATCAGGCCCATGTGTGCCACCAAGAACAAGACCTCTCTTAATCGATGTAAATGACATGAGCATGCTGTGAGCATAGAGCTGTGCGCCGAAAATGAATGATCTGAGTCTTTAAACAGAGTAACTTATAAAGGGCTGACTCTTAGCAGGCAAAATTCCTTTGTAATCAGAAAAACTCCCCTAAAAACTGTGAAGTTGTTTTTTTTTTTCCTTGCAGGAAAACCCAACCAACTTCCAATGGATCTTGAAGCATGAGTGGATTTCTTTGATGGCACCTCGCGATTTCTACCATATGCGCCACGTCCTCTGCCCCTCTAAACGCTTTTGATAAGGAGAATTTTTAAAATCAGTGGACTGCAGCTCGTGGCTGTGGGATCTAGATAATTTGGGTGGCCAGCTTTGAACTCTTTTATGACTGCAAAGTTGAAAGAAATCCCTTCCACCAGTAAGGTCTTCTGCCAAATTTACCTTGTACATTTCTAAACCACTTACATATTTTAAGGGATTAAAATTAAGATGAGATTAAAACCTTTCCTCTTGGCTTCAAAGAGAGAATAAAAATCTCCACAGAGCCTAAACGACAACCTCTTTTGCTGTTTGGAAAATGGGAGGGAAAAAAAAAGAAAAAGGATTGTTTGAAATGTTTCTTTAGTTCTTAACCCCTTGTTATCCAGCTGGTGTTGTTGGGAGTAGATACTGGAATGCTGAGATAAACTGAGGTGGTTACCTTGGCATGACTTGAACCTACCATGGTGTTTCAGAAATTGAGGCTGAATCTTTGTCCATTTCCACACTTGGCTGTCTGACTCCAGTCCTCAGGAGGGTGCTTAATTGGACATGGTTGGGCAGAATGAATTGTGCTGCTGTAACAGTAACTTTTCCCTATTTAACTTTTCTCTCTGGAGATTTCAACACTTCAAAAGATGATACAGCACACATTTTGCAGAGCCCAGGATCAGGTTTCACGTGGGCAGTAGAGCCCATGCTTCCTTCCTTCCGCACCCCAACATGTAATTGTGGAGGCAGGGTGAGGGAACTTTCTATTTATTTTACTTTTTTTATGGTGCTTGGGGATGGAACCCAGGGCCTCTTGCATACTTTGCAAGCACCCTACCACTGAGCTGCACTCCCAGCCCATTTTCTTACTTTTTATGTTGAGACGCAGGTCTCTGTAAATTATGCAGGCTGCCTCTGGCCTCAAGCTCACAATCCTCCTGCCTGAGCCTCCCAGGTTGCTGGGATTACAAGCGTGAGCCACCACACCAGGCTGAGGGGACTTTCAACATGCTGGGTAGCAGCAGAACTGAACCTGGGGAGAAATGTCAAGTTGGGGTTGGGGTTCAGAGTTAGTTAGGAGAGTTAGTTAGGAGAGTTAGTTAGGAGCAAGTTTGCAGCTCTGCAGCTGCTGTAATTACACAATTCTGTATCACGGAACCATTTATCTTCTGCCAACTCTGGCAATTAATTTTGTCTTCAGTCAGTGGAAGGGGGACTGATCTTTTTATGAAAAGTTTCTCACGCAAATGTTTCCCAGTGTTGAAATGTTGAATGGCTTTTCTTCTGATTTACAGGTATTTACTGGAATCTGAGCTCATGATTCTCTGAATCCGTGATTAATGCAAGTCAGAACCAAGTTTATTGGTGACTTCCATTTTCCTTCTTAGGGATCAAAGTTTTTCGCGTATACACTGATTAGAGGTCTTAAATTATCTCTAAGCCCATCTGCATGTAATGCAAGTGTAACTGCCTCTACAGGTAAGTGCCTGTTAGTTGTACAAACAAGGAATATAATCTTGTGCAGCCTTACATTTTGTTTTTAAAAATTTCTTATAAACTTATAGTCTACATGTCTATCAGAATTCTTTAACTCAAGAACATCCTAGTGGTCTTGTGGGTTTTAGTTGCTGCTTTAAGAAGCCTTATCACTGGGAATCTCTACATCAATTTCCAGAAAATTTGACCCATACTTTCAAAAATTCTAACTTCCAAAGTTACTTGATTTATGATAAATGCCTTTCGATGCAATTTCTGTCTAAAGAGTTGAGGCATTAATATCTATTGTTTCTAGAAGAGGACAGTTTCAAAGGACACGAGAAAGTGTCAGTGAGTTGAATTATAATCTGTAGCTTAGTTTTTAACAGAAAATAGCTGTGAATTAAAGACAGCATGTAATTTTCATTTGATTCATTTCTTGATCTTCAAAGCCTCTGAGCTGTACCCAGTTCAGTCTGTTTAGGCTGCAGCAATAGAAAAGTATAGAATGGATGTTTCACAAACAGTGGAACATTCTTTGTCATAGTTCCAGAGCCTGGGAAGTTCAGGGTTAAGATGTTGGTAGATTTGGTGTTGGGAGAGGGCTGCTTTCTGGCTGGTGGATGGCACAGCCTTGCTGGGTACTCATGTGGTGGACAGGGTGAACAAGCTCCTTTGGGCATTGTTTTGTTTTTATAAATGTTGGTGGGGTATAGAGTAATAAGACTTTTGCTATATCCATTGTGCAACTATTACATCACTTTTGCTTAGACATCATCAGTTTCTGTGTTTTACTGAGCCATGGTTCCCATGTATTCATGTAGTTGCATCAAATATTTTGAGATTTTTCTCCTCCTCTTTCCCCCTCTATTTCCCCTCTCCATCCCCCTTCCCCAACCTCCATTTCCACCCACTGAGCCCCTCTCCTGTTCTTTCAACTTTGCTTATATTTTCCCTTCTTAGATGAGTGTGGTTGATCATTTTTATATATCTACATATGTATGCCTGCGGCTTTAGCCCTGTGGCGCCCGATCCCGTCAGATCTTGGAAGGTAAGCAGGGTTGGCCCTGGTTAGTCCTTGGATGGGATACCACCAGGGAACAACAGGTGCCATAAAGGGCCTGGCAACCCACTCCCAAAAAACCAATCAGCCGTTGAAAACTCTGTGAAGAACAGAGAAGCACTGATAATAGTGTTTCCCCTATTGTACATAAGGTCGCTATGAGTTGAACACCTACTCGATGGCAGCTAACAACAACAACAACATATGTAGATGTTTCTTCTGTTAAGTTAGGTTTTCTTCTTTTAGGACTGGGTTCATTCACGTAAGATGATGTTCTCCAATTCAATCCATTTTGGCGCAAATGACATAATTTCATTCTTTATTGCTGTGCAATATTCTGTTGTGTATATCATAATTTTTCTGTCCATTTCTTGGTCCTATTTTACAAGGTCATTAATCTTACTCTGAAGGGCTCTGCTTTCATATCCTCATCAACTGTCAAAGCCTGTACATCCTGATACCGCCACATTGCGAGGTAAGGTTTCAGCATATGAATTTGGAGGGGGGGGGACACAAACATTCAAACTACAATAACCCATGAAAGATGAGAAATTTGCTGTGAATTTACCCTAAGAAGTTAGATAAAGCAAGCAATATATGTGATAGGTAAAACGTGATTGGGTGTGAGGGTAAAAGGAAAATTTGGGAGCAGCTGGGGATGAAAGGATGGTGAGCAGAAGGTGAAATTGAGCAAGTATCTGATTTTATATTTCTCCCTAAAATTTCAGCTAATTTCCATGTGTCCCTCCACCCACTCCAGTACTGGGCTTTTAGACCAGCAAGGGGCGTTAGTGGGACAACCTGCGTTTCTCAGACCTCAAGGGGAATGGGAAACTCTGAGGACCTTTCCCACGTGGAGGGTCTGCATTTCCGAAGTTCTAAGGTGCTTCTTTGGACTATTTTTTTTTTTTCTTTCCAGTACTGGGGTTGAACCCAGGCTCTTATGCATACTTTGTAAGCTCTCTACCACTGAGCTGCACCCCCAACCCCTCTTATTTTTTATCTTGAGATGAGGTCTCTCTCAGTTGCACAGGCTGCCTCTGGCCTCAAACTCACAATCCTCCTGCCTCCATCTCTGGAGTTGGTGGATCACAGGCAGGTGCATGGCACCCGGATCCCTGGACTCCCTCTGAATACCAAGGGCTTGGCGCTGTCTACACCTCCCTCCTTTTATAGATGAGCACAGTGGAGGCTGGAGAGAGTGACCTTCCAGGGCCACAGATCCCTAGGGATGCAGAGGTGAGGAGAGCCAGGGTCTCTGAGGCCCAGCTCCACATTTGCTACCTGGAATCAGAATCTTCCAGTCTTTTTCTGCTGGCAGAACATAAAAAAAAAGGGAGCAGGAGAAGGAGAGGGAGAGGGAGAGAAGAGAGAAAAAAAAAGAAAAGAAAGAAAACAATCATGACTCACACTGCAGTGCAGCTTAACCCTCACACAGTCCATCAAGGATCGAGGACCCCTCCTCAACTTCACACTAAATCAAGCATCATTTCATCAAGGTCCTCGCCATCAAGATCTGCTGTTTCATTTCAGCCGTGATCACATCGCTTAGCTCAAGAGGGGATCCAGATTTTATGTATCCTGAGGCCCATGTAATTTGGAGAATTCTTTTAAAAAAGTATTTAGGCTGGGTGTGGTGGCTCGCGCCTGTCATCCCAGCACTTGGGAGGCGTTGGCAGGAGGGCCGTTGCAAGTTCGGGGTCCAGCTGGGCTGCATGGCAAGACCCTGTCTCAAACAAACAAACAAATAAAATATTAGTAATGAAAACAAGGTATTCAGAGTTACAAATTTAAATTAACATGGAACCCGCTGTTTAGGTGGAATGGCAGAGGAGACACCGACGTGGAAGTGAGGCACTGGAGATCCGTGGCTCTTCTTCTGAGGCCACATGAACCACTTTACTGGGAGAACATAGAAAGAATGCTTGCTAACTGCAGCCTGACTTCCCCAGCTGGCGCTCGGCCCCCCGACTTGCAGGAGTCTGTGTCAGTGAGGGGTCCTGAGCCTTAAGCTCCCTCAGCACCATTTTATGGCCCGAGGCCAACTTTGAGAACCCATGCTGCCTCCGTGAGGCAGGCTTTCCGTGTGCTGTCATCTCCCAGGTGTGGGGCCGTGGTGGTTCCTTTGATCCCTTTCACACCCATTTCATGGTGAAGATAATCAGTTTACTTTTCCTCCACAAGACTCACCTCTTGAGACTGTACTCTAGGCATCTTTGCTGTCAGTGTAAGAAAGGACAGTGTATAAACGCTCATGCAGCCTCCTTGGAAGCAGAGAGAGAAGCCAACAGAAAAACTAGCAAAGCAAAACAGAGCCTGCACCCCAAGACCCCAGTGTCAGCTTTAGAGCTTCCTTGCACTGGAGCCCCACCATTTCCTCTGTGTCCTTCTACCATCCCCTGGAACGTCCCGATTATGACCCAGCTTTTGACCCTTTGCAAATGTTCAGTACTTTAGGTCAGCAGGAGATTTATGAAAGTAGCCCATACTATTGCATTGAACCATAAAATATAACTCAAACTGTAGCTGGAAACCATACACTTGAGTTCCAGTGCTCTGGAGTGTACTTGGAAATTGATTCTCTGAATTTAAAGCTATTTTAAGTTTGCTTTTTAAAAGTGCACAAGGCATTTGTTTCCAAAGACACTTACTATGCTTTATTTTGATATGGTAGTAATCCCCTTTGTACAGTAGTTTAGTATAGTTTCAACATAACAGATATGATTAAGCTAAATTTAGCGGAAAGCATAATGGATATTAAAAACGTTCTGAGAGCCAAGTTAAGAATATTATACATTTGGGAGAGACTATATGATGAATCATAACACATCTCAAGTCATTAATCTTGTCCTTTTGTATTTATTTGACTGGGTGATGTAGTTTTGTTATATTCAGAGTTTATGCCAGTTATGGTGGATGCTATTTTGTATATATCTAAAATTGGTTTACATAGCTGGATGATTTATTTAAATGAGTACACCCAAATTCATTTATGTTATAGAAATCAGGTCCGATTTTCTTTGTAGCCAAGTTGGAAAAATATCTGGTGAAACCATTTAGTCTCAGAGTTTGCTTTATGAGTGATTTTCTCTGGGAAAAGAAGCAGGGACCTTCTGCTAAATTGGGGATCTGGGTAACCAAGCATCTCTGGGAGGAACAAAGGAAAAGAACAGAGGGGCTAATTGTTTAATTAGTAAATGTCTGCTTGGTTAATGACATATTAATGAGTTTTTAAGACCGTCATATCATTTACCATAAAAGACCCATGTGCCTATCCCTGGATGTACTGTATAATTAAGTGATGTGGCCCAGAGGAGTTCATCATTTAAAACTCTGTCATCTTTCTCAAGTTCGCAGATAGAAAAGCCAGCACAGAAGGCACCTGCCAGGTAGTCGGGGTGGCACATAATTCTGAACTAAATTGTCTCTCTGCAACAGTTGCACAGTCAGACGCCTGCCCAGAAGCAGAAATTTTTTTCTTTTGACAACTGAAAGAGTTGCTAAGATACTGCTGCTCGCTCCTGGGCAGGGGGAGTGTGGGTTTGCAGAAAGGGGCCTCATGAGCTGCTGTTGAGTTCTTACCAGAGGGTGGCAGATCAGAGGACTCCAGGATTCCGGAATTGTGCTATCCAATATGGCGGCCACTTGCCACATGTAGCTATTTAAGTTAATTAAAATTAAATACAATTAAAAATTCATCTCTCCACTTACATTAACCACATGTCAAGTGCTCAACAGCCACGTGTGCCTAGTGGCCATCTCACTGGCAGCACAGATATAGACCATTTCCATCATCACCAAGAGCTGTCTTGGACTAGGTGGTCATTGAGTGCCAGTGGTTGCAGCTGCCAGGACATTAGCAGTCACCCTGCCTATTTCTACTTCTGTCCCCAAAGAGCTTCAGAGAAAAGGTATCCCCCAAACCTGGAAGGACAGCCCCGTCCTATAGGACCACCTCATTTGTCTTCTCATGTGCCAGGATCCACACCAGAACATTTGCAGCCATCTGTTGAGACTTTGTTGTTGTTGTTAGGTGTCGTCTAGTCGAGTCTGACTCATATCAACCCTCCAAGGATTTTCAATGGGTGATTGTTTCAGGAGTGGATTGCCACACCCATATGCCATTTTTACAGTGCTGGGGATTGAACCAGGGTCCTCAGAGAGTGCAGAGCTTGTGCTCTACCAACTGAGCTAAACCTCAGCCCTTGTTGAGGCTAGAGAGTGAAAATTCACCTTACCACAGAGTACACAATTTGGAGAAGATAAATTATGCTCCTTGCGGTAAATTACAGAGACTGGTGCCACAATCCGCACTATGGGGTTCTCAAGCCCAGCTCCTTGTTCTGCCCGGCTTCACCCAGACCCTCAAGATCTGTTTGTTTCTGACCTGCAGAACTGAATTAAAGTTAGGAAGCGCAGCTCCATAGCTACTGCAAACATCAGTGTGTTTTTTTCCTTGAGGTAAGTTCTGTCTTCAGAGGCCTTTGCTGTTGTTGTGTTGTTAGGTGCCATCGAGTCGGGTCTGACTCATGGTGACCTTCATAGGGTTTTCAATGGCTGGTGTTTCAAGATTGCTTCAGAAGTGGATTTCCATGTCTTTCTCCCATTTTGGCAGTGCTGGGGATTGAACCTGGGTCCTCACAGAGTGTGGAGCAGCGTTCTACCAACTGAGCTAAACCCCAGCCCCAAGAAAATGGTTTAATTTTCCAGGATCTTCTCTATAAGTAAGGGTTCTCCAAATATTTACTTAAACAATCTATGTACTGTTTCCCTCTCCTGCGCTCTACCCTGCAATCTGGTTCCATCAGTAAATCCTCGTGCCAGAACTCTGCTTTTCCCCTGGCTCCTTATCATTCTCACGTTTTATTTCCTCCTCTTCTTATATCGGGGGTGTAGATTAGATCATTGCTCACACGTGTTTGCTCTCTCCTTCTGCATCCATTGGAGGGGGATACCTCTACTTTTCCTGACCCCAGGACTCGTTTTGCCTCTGGTGATAAAGTGCCCTTCCCCACCCTCGATCCAGGGATGGGGTTGGTGTCTTATGTGGGTCACGTGGATAGGATCAGATGCATTTCCCACGGAGGTCTCCACTGTGCTCGCCCTGCGGGGTTGGCATCCTTGAGCTCCTGCCTTTTACCAGGAGAAGAACATGGCTTACACAGCTATCACGAGGGGATGAGAGACCCGTGGAGCAACCTGGACCTAAGCGGAAGCTTGGCCTTAAACCCAACAGAGGCCATCCTAGACCGGTTAGAGCTGGCCTGACCACATGTGAGAAATACACGCTTCCTTTTCTTACGCCACTGAGACCTTCAGCCTGTCAGTAGATGGGGTATCAGCCAGACCCCCCCTTTTTTTAAATTCCCAGTAGGGCAATGTCATCATGTGAGGTGGTGACTGGAACTGTGCTGGCATGACTGGCTGGGATTTCTGGCTTTGGTCATTAATGGTCAGGAGACAGGGCACCCAGAGCAGATGAGGTGTTGGCCCCCTCAGCCCTGCCTTTGTATGCTGACGCTGGCAGAGAAGTACCAGGAGGTGGCTGTGGAGGTCACGTTGGAAACATAGAACATAAATCCTCAGTCACAACCACTACCTGTGGTTGCCAAGATGGCTGGAGATCATCACCAGAGGATTTTATAAATATGCTGTCTCTCCTTCTTTCAGAGGTAAGGTGTACTCAAATGTCCCTGCTCTTCTTGAAGTTTATCCTGGACCAATGACCTGATTCAGGCAATAAGATATGAGCAGATGTGACCTGTTATGCATCACTTCTGGGTAGGAGTCCAAGTCCTCATGTTTAATTTGCCTTCTCCTCCCTTTTGCTGTTGTAGGTGGCCACGCTATAGATGATGGAGGGTCATGCTATAGAAGTCAACTTCATGTTGCATGAAAAAGAAATATGTGTTTACTATCACAATCCATGAAGGTATTTTTGTTACTGCAACATAACCTAACCTAATCCTGACTCTTACAGCTCTCTATATGCAAAACAATTGAAATCTAGTAAAGGAAATTAGAAGATTATTATCTGAAGCAACAGGAGAATGTCAACAAATATAGGGTTCAAAACTGATTTTCTCTAAATGCTGAAAAGGAAATCCTTTTCATCAAAGGGATCAGAAAAGACATGATTGACGATGAATAACACAAGCAGTCACTTGAATACGAAAAGATCTGGATGGTGGGGGAAGAACTCAAGAGCAGTGAGAGGGGAATGGAAATGGGGAGCCCGAGGTATGACTCAGAACTGGAGAGGAGATGGGCAGGCTGGTTAAATCAGGGCTCCTGCACACGTCATGCTGTGGACTTCGGTGCAAGGGATAACGAATAGAAAATAGCAGACGAGTGGGCCAAGGCTAGAGGTCCAGAGCAGTAAGGGTCAGACAAAGAGACCTGACCTCTGTTGTGGGCAGTGAGCATCTTCCATGCTTCATGCATAGACTGAGAGTCAGGTGGAAGCCAGTCCGACTCCAGAGGATCCCCAGCATGACCTATGTGGTGAGCAGGCAACAAAGAAAGCAACTCCTAGAACCTTCTCTCCCTCTTCCCTGGCTAAGAGGGCCAGTGCAGCAATTGAAGAATCAGAGGGCAAAGACCTGACACAAGGTCCTAGAGATGGAACGTGAGAAACGGCCAGCACCGCTGCAGGGCACCACGGGTCCCCCAGTCAAGTCACGTCCAGGCTCTGCTGCACCCCTAGCCAAACGGCTACAAAGCCACAGTCGAGCCAAGCCTGCCTTCTCTGCAGCCTGGGAATGACACTGTACAAATCTCAGACAGCTCAAGGGGAGTGAGTGAGAGGTCACTGTCCCAGCGACTGTTGGCCTCTATGTAAATATGAAGGGGAGGGGAAATAATAAGGAGAGAATGGGGGGAAGAAAATCCCAAAATATGTGGTGCAACTGTGTGAATACCTGGGGGAAGGGTGCAAAGGAGAGAAAAAAAAATCAGAATATGATCCATGGCTCTATATGACTTGTTATGCATTGTTATGCAATGTTATGCATTGATTATGCATTGTTTTATTTCTTCTCTTTTTTATATAGTTCCGTAAAATACTTAAGTTGATAAATTGTTAACCAAAAAATAATGTAATAGTTTCATAATGGATATAGCAAAAGTCCTAGTACTCTGTACTCCACGAACATTTATAAATACAGGAAAAAAATAAGAATAAACAAATAAATACCAGTAAATGGAGAATCATATTATTTAAAGTAATGGTCATTTTTTGTTTCTTTCAAAGAGCATTATTTTTTTTCCTTACTGAGCATTTAAGTTGCTGTTTATATGTGATACTTGAAAGAGGAAGACAAACTTCCTCAAAATGTTAAGCTGTCAAAATAAAAATGTTTAAAAAAATGCATTTTTCTGTCTTTTCAGCTTTACTCTTCCATTAAATCAGAAACACCAAGGAGGCATGACCATTGAGGCAGTCTTTTGTGCAGTTTGGTAATTCCTTCTGAGGCCCTGGGGGAGGTTGGTAGGATGGAATACCAGATAGACAAACAAGGTTAGGTCAGCCCCCATCTCCCTTTGGGGGGATTCATGGAACCGTTTTTGTTTGAATAAGCAAAGCTTTTGCAAAAGTTTGGTTTGTTTCTCACTGATTGATCCTTCTGCTAATGTTTTAAAAGGTAAAGCAAATATTCAAAACGGTAAAGGAAACCCTTAAAAATACAGAATGGAAAAAGTTATTTTCAAAAGGTGGAGAATGTCAGTACAAGTAAGAAAGCCTTGTTTAGTTGAATAAACCGAAATTGGCGAGGTGCAGCTGCATCTACATGCCTTTCCTCTGCCCAGGTCTATCATGAATGCTTCCATATTCACATCATCAAAATTCCTGAGAAAGTTATTAGCCGATTTTACAAATGAGGAAAGAGCAATTAAGTAAATTAAAAAGCCTGAAATAAAAATGTGATTTTATTCATTCATTAACCATAGATTTATGGGCACTTATTTTATGGCAGACACTGTTTGAAACACAAGGATATAACCTTGACCGAGACGCATACTCTGATTTCTAGCAGCTGCAAGCCTAGAATGTGTGAGGGGCAGACAAGTCAGTAAGGGAAGAGCGTGATGAGGGCTTTGAGAGCCGCCTTCCAGCGGACGTAAAGATCGTGTGGCTGGCACAGAATCGGGGAGTGCTTTGTTCTGTTGTACATAGGGTCGCTATGAGTGGGACCTGACTTGATAACACCTAACAATAATAACTAATTCTTTGAGGAGGCAACTCTTCCCCAGTCGTTTCTTTTTTTTTTGTGGTACTGGGGGTTGAACCCAGGGCCTCGCGCCTGCATGCTCTGCAAGTGCTGGACCACTGAGCTGCACCTCAGCCCATTTTTTTTAACTTTTTGAGACAGGGTCTCTCTAAGTTACGCAGACTGCCTCTGGTCTCGAACTTGCGATCCTCCCGCCTCCACCTCCCAAGCCACTGGGATGACAGGCGTGTGCCACTGTGCCTGGCCCCACCCAGTCGTTTCTTGAGTGCCTTCCATACTGTGGGGAGGAGGGGCCTCACTTTCTGGCGACACATTTGACGATGCGTCTCTGCTATTCATAGGGTTTTCAATGACTTTTTTTTTTTTTTTTTTTTTTTGCGTTACTGGGGGTTGAACCCAGGCCCTCGTGCTTGCATGCTTTGCAAGTGTTGTGCCACTGAGCTGCACCCAGGCCCATTTTTTACTTTTTGAGACAGGGTCTCGCTAAGTTACACAGACGGCCTCTGGTCTTGAACATGCGATCCTCCTGCCTCCATATCCCAAGCTGCTGGGATGACAGGCGTGCGCCACCTTGCTCAGCAATGACTAATTTTTTCAGGAATGGGCTGCAGGGTCCTTCTCCCTAGTCTGTCTTAGTCTGGAAGCTCAGGTGAAACCTGTCCACTATGACTCAGCTCTCAGCACCACAGCAACATGTAAGCCCCCTCAGCAGAACAAGCTGACAGACCGATGAGATTTAGTAAACATAAAGTGCCTGGCTCTTTATTTCTGGTAGCATCTTTGCATCCCTCTAACAGAACACAAGATTCATTCAAGCTGTTTTCAGCCTTATCCACGAAACACCACTAGCCCTCCTAGTGAAGCTCTGAGGCTTTTTTCACGGTTCTACCAGCTACAGTTGTTTTTTGTGATTTACCCAAAGTGGCTTAAGAAAAGCGCCAGTTGGTTGGCTTGTATTACTCAGAAGTTGTGGTAGGGTTGGATCTAAACATAAGCAGGTTCAGGTCATCAGAACTCAGTTTTTCCTCTTCTGCCAGCTTGTCTTCCTCCCTCCTGGGCTGGCTTCAATCTCAGATGGTCTCTCTTCACGGATATGCCTTAGCTACATTCCAGTCTTCAGTAAAGAGGCAGCTTTTCCTGTAGGATTCTTTTGATTTCACTTGCTTCAGTTGCCTGCTGCTTTAATCTGTAGCCAGGAAAAATGCCCGGCGTAGACCTGTGGGTCTTAGGTGAATGTCTGTGCCAACAGAAGGTCATTGGGATGTGTGGGGTGGGGTGGGGGTTCATAACAGTAGACCTTCAGCTTTTTTCTAGAATTGTCTGAAGGTCATTTTCCTTAGAAATCTTAGCAACCAGTCCTTGAACTGTATATGAAAGTGAATAAAATGTTAGTACCTGTGTTCATGCCTTTTACTGCCATTTTTGCCATATTTTCAGAAATTAGTTAATACGTGAGTATCAGAAATTACCAGAAAGATCATTGAGGGTTATGACTTCCTGGGGGCTTGGGTCAGTATTTTCCTGGATGGAAATTACTCTGATGATGATGACATTGATGACAGGTAACGCTTCACACTGTGGGGCAGGAAGTAGGTCTACACACACTTTAACCCTCCATTCATGAGGGATTGAGGTTGAGCCAGGTTCGGTGGCACAGGGAGGCTGAGGTGGGAGGATCACAAGCTGGAGGTCAGAGGCAGCCTGTGTGACTTAGCAAAACCTTGTCTTAAAAAATGAGAAAGGGGTGGAGGGTGTGACTCAGGGGTAAAGCACTTGTCTGGTTTGTGAGGGGCTGGGATTGAGCTCACTGGTAAAGTGCTGCTCTGTGCTGTCTGAGGCCCTGGTTTGGATCCCCAGCACCACAGAAAACAAGAGAAGGATGTAGCAGCCCACTCCCCAAACAATCTAAAAACAGTCATTGAAAATCCTGTGAGGGTTGCTATGAGTTGGACATGACTTGAAGGCACCTAATAACGATGCCTGCATCCATACCACTGTGGTGTCCCACCCTGTCAGATCTCAGAAGCTAAGCAGCATAGGGCCTGGTTAGTATTTGGATGAGAGACCACCTGGGAACACCAGGTGCTGTAGGCTTGGGAGAAGGACCCAGAAACCCACCCCCAAAAATCAATCAGCCATTGAAAACCCTATGAATAGCAGAAAAGCACTGATAATAGTGTTTCCCCTGTTGTATGTACGGTCACTATGAGTCAGATACCTACTTGACAACACCTAACAACAACAACGTGTGAGGCTCTGGGTTCAGACCCTGTGGGCCTGTGGATTTTTCTTTGGGAAAGTGAATTAGATCAGTTGAGTAAAATATGTAGCAAAATAGTGAAAAGCAGCAGACACTCTAGTAGGCCATTCAACCACCTGACAGCATTTCTGTTCTTATTTTTGGCAGAATGTTTGATTATCCTATTTCCGTGATTTGCCAGCCCTTCTCTCCATGGTGTAAAATCATGAAAAGAAAGTTCTAGGGATATTCCCAAGCTATTGAAATCAGTGAGATAATTCTGTCAGCCTTGGTGACGGCCCCTTCTAGGAGCCAAAGCAGGCACTTGGGGTGGCACAAGAGAACGTGATCCACATAACTGGTCTTGCAAACAGTGAGCATCCCCTGAGGGCTGTGCGCATTGCCAAGTGGTCCTGCGGATTCGAGCTCCGAGTGCAATCTGTGCTGGGTGATAACCCGGCTGCCTTGGCTTTCTGCTGCATTAAACCCATTTGGTCTGCTTTTAATGGGCAACACCAATGCCAGCAGACTTTCCCTGCCTTCAGAAGCTGTATGTCCATGCCAAGAATTTGCTTCTTGCAGGTCATCAGAAGGTATATGATATGCATTGGCAATGGTAATGTCAGAACACAACTTCCGAGATTACAGATTCTCAGTGGGACGTCACATAGTGCGCTTTTGTGGTTAAATGTTCAATTACTCCAGTGAATATTTAATTGTTGTTGTTGTTAGGTGCTGTCAAATCGTATCTGACTCATAGCGACCCTCATAGGGTTTTCAATGCTGACTGTTTCAGGATTGCCTTGGGAGTGGATTGCCAGGTCCTTCTCCCATTTTTGCGGTGCTGGGAATCGAACTCGGGACTTCAGAGACTGCAGCTCAGTGCTCTGCCAACTGAGCCAAATCCCAGCCCCTGAATATTTAATGGATGTTGTTAATTATCACCTCCACATAGTTGATGTAGCACCCTCCCAATTCTGTTTTAAGGCATCATATTTCCTTGTGTTGCCTGAATTGGGGAGTAGGGAGGAGAAGAAAAAATATCGGGGTAGAACCTGTGTGAGAAATGCTTATAGATTTCCTCATTTTCATTAGTGGGTTGGAGTGCTGAAATATCATTCATCTTTCAAAGTGATGATCTGCTCACAGAACCTCTTTTTTTTTTTTTTTTCCCAATGTGGCAGCTTTTAACAGTCTCTGAACTGCATTTCCATGTTGCACATGGTGTGAAAAGCTTATCTGGTGAATGCTCACTGGAGCCAGAAGGTGACCCTGCTGTCAGGATTCTCGGCTCTAGATCATCCTGGGACGTTAAGGTTTCAGTGTTCCTGAGAAGACAAGAAAATCTATGCCTTTGATCTTCCGCTGTCAACCAGGGGTCAGAAAACTTTCTGTGCAAAAGGCCAAGAGAGTCAATGTTTTTGGCTTTCAGGCCTTACAGTCTTCATCACCATAACTCAGTTCTGCACTTGTAGCTTGAAAGCAGCTGAGACAACATGGAAATATAAATGACCATGGCCCTGCTCCAATAAAACTTTATTTACTGGTAACAAACATTGGACTTCATGTAATTTTCACCTGTCAAGAAATACTCTTCTTCTTTTGATATTTCCCAACCATTTACAAGTAGTAAAAACTTTAACTCATGGGTGATAGAAAAACAGGAGCTGGTTTGGATTTGGCATATGGACCATAGCTGGACACGGCCTACTGTAAATCAAGTTTGGTGAACTTGTTGATGCCTTTGCTCTTTCCACTCTAGTCAGGGTGTTCTTCTGCAATAAGGTTTCCTTGCTTTTCTTTGGTGCTTTAATGAAGACTCTGGAGAAGACGCCTAGTCAGTCTGCCCATCCCTCAACACTCAGCTTAAGGTGGATAAACTTTTCCTTTGCTATTTGTTCCAGATCGTGACATCTTTCTACCTAGACTCCATTAGGATAACGTGTGTCTGGACCACATTGGTGGTATGTCCCCTCTAATGTCTTCTAAAACCTTTTCTTCTGCTACGTACGTTTAAAAAGTAAGATGTTTGGTCATTCTTAGACTTTTAAAAAAAGTGCCTTGAAGGCACAGGCTTAGTCTACGTTATTCATGATCACTCCCGAACTACACTAGCACGTGGTTGTGTGTCCATTGAGCAACTGACCAGCCTTTCTTATAGGAGAACAGGCAACTTATACATCATACAAGATCGGGTGGTTATTGTGCTGTGTATTTAGAGTCAACACTGAATTGTCTGCACATTTAGTAATTTATGAGGGGTAATAATATGAATGCCATGATTATGCTTGAGGTCATATAATTCTAAGCTATACATACAATGAAAAGGCTAATTGGCTTATTTTTTCATTCATTAGTTCATACAATAAACACTCATTATTAGGTGTCATCAAGTTGGGCCCAGCTCATAGTGATTCTGTGTACAACAGAATGTAAAACTCCTTGACACTGTGCCATCCACACAATCTTTCTATGTTTAAGCTCATTGTTGCAGCCACTGTGTCAATCCATGTAGTTGAAAGTCTTCCTTTTTTTTGTTGACCCACTACTCTTCCAAACATGTTGTCCTTCTTTAGAGATTGGTCTCTCCTGACAACGTGTCCAAACTACGTAAGACACAGTCTAGCTATCCTTGCATCCAAGGAGCACTTTGGTTGCACTTCTTCTAAGATGTATCTGTTGATTCTTTTGGCAATGCATGGTATATTCAATATTTATCTCTAGCACCATAATTCAAAGCCACCAGTTCTTCTCTTGTCTCCCTTATTCACAGTTCAGCTTTCACAAGCATATGATGTGACTGAAAATACCATGGCATGAATCAGGCATGTCTTAGTCTTCAGTATAACACCTCTACTTCACAATACTTTAAAGAGGTCTTTTGCAACAGCTTTTCCCAAAACCATGTGTCTTTTGATTTCTTGACTGCTGCTTCCATGGGTGTTGATTGTAGAACCAAGAAAAGCAAAATCTTGGAGAACCTCAGTCTTTTCTCCATTTATCATGAATTTTCTTACTGACCCAGTTGTAAGGATTTTTGTTTTTTTGTTGTTGAACCACAATCCATACTGAAGGCTGTGTTCTTTGATCTTCATCAGTAAATGTTTCAAATCCTCTTCACTTCCAGCAAGCAAAATTGTGCCATCTGCATAAGGTAGGTTGTTAATGAGTCTTCCTCTAATCCTGATACCATGTTCTTCATGAAGTCCAGCTTCTCATATTATTTGCTCAGCATAGAGATTGAATAAATACAGTGAGGGATACATCCCTGACACACACCTTTCCTGACTTTAAGCCAAGCAGTGTTTCCTCGTTCTGTTCAAATAGCTGCCTTGGTCCGTGCACAGATTCCTCATTGAGATGTTTCAAGAAGCAGATGCAGCCCTGAAGGTACTCACTTATCTATGCCAAGAGATTTGGAGAACATCTACCTGGCCAACTGACTGGAAAAGATCCATCTTTGTGCCTATTCACAGAAAGGGAATCCAACTGCATGCAGAAATTATCAAGTGATAATCAATAATTATCAAATGATAATTCATTATTAATACCACACACAAGTAAAATTTTGCTAAAGATCCTTCAAAAGCAACTGCAGCAGTATAAAGATAGGGAACTTCTGGACAATCAAGATGGATTCAGAAGAGGGCATGGAACCAGGGATGTCATTGCTAATGTCATACGGATATTAGCCAAAAGCAGAGAATACCAGAAAGATGTCTATCTATGTTTTATTAACTATGAAAAGACTGTGTGGATTATAGCAAATTATGGATAACATTGGGGAGAATGGGAACACCAGAGCACTTAATTACACTCATGAGGAACACTGATTGGATTCCTGTATTAAAAGTCCCAACACTGACACTAAAGGAGACCTGCATGTTATCCTCATTTGTGAGACACGACCTTCCCTGTGGACCAGCTGCCGTGACATGCCTGGCACCTCACGCTTCTCCTTCATCTTGGCTCTGTGAGGCCGCCATTATCCCTTGACTCAAGTATTGATTTTTCTTACTGTAGCCTGCCCCTATCTTCTAGCTCATGCACAGTTGTCCAAGTGATACTTTTATAGAATACAGCTTGGTGTGCCGGGCCTGGTGGCGCACACCTATAATCCCAGTGGCTCAAGAGGTGGAGGCAGGAGGATCGCAAGTTTGAGACCAGAGGCAGTCTGCATAATTTGGCAAGACCCTGTCTCAAAAAGTTAAAAAAATGGGCTGGGGGTGCAGCTCAGTGGTCCAGCACTTGCAGAGCATGCAAGCGCGAGGCCCTGGGTTCAATCCCCAATACCGCAAAAAAAAAAAAAAACAAAAAAAAACAAAAAACATCTTTCAAGCTTTGGTTCCATCTGTTTCCTTTGTGTGAAAGGGATTTTTCTTTTTTTTAAATTTTATTTTATTTAGTTTTTTAGGTCCCCACCCCAGTAGTAGAGTTTGAACCCAGAGCTTCATGCATGCTATGCATGTGCTGCACAATGGAGCTGCACTCATAATCCCGTTTTTTTTTTTTTTTTTTTTTTTTTTT
>VMDO01002869.1:74144-156965 GCA_007922755.1 Pedetes capensis | reverse complement strand
TTTTAAAGCCCCGTGTTTGTGGTCATTTTTCCAGCAGCTCAAGAAAAGTAATGCACTTATGTAATAGTCAGATGTCATCACTGTAGCAGGAAAACCAACCCAAACAAACTCAAGGGAAAGAGACTTATCAGGAGCTCACAGCTAAAGAGATCAGTCCATGATGGTGGCAGGGTGGGCATGGCAGCAGTGGTGGTAGCAGGGCCTGTGGTGGACAACCTCATGGCATGGTGGGCCAGGAATAGAGAGTGCCTAGGGCTGCAGGTCCAGGGGAGTAAAACCTCCAAAGGCCTCCCCTCAGGAAGCTACTTCCACCAAAGGCCCACTTCCCAAAGTTCCACAACCTTCTAGGACAGGGCCACCAGCTGGGGACCAAATAACGTGATGTTTGGGGAACAATTTATCTCCAGGCCATAACACTCCACCCATGGCACCCTAAGATCATGGCCATCTCACAAGTGCAAAATGCATTTGGTAAAATTTCAAGAATCCCCAATGTCTTAACAGTCTCAGCCATGTTCAAAACTCCAAAACCAAGTCTCCACTGAGACTCAAGGGAAATTTAGCTGCAGACCTCACCCAGACAAAAAATAGGTTACATACTTCCAAAATGGAGTGGCACAGAGTAAGCATTTCCACTCCAAAATGGAGGAATGGGAGCACAGAAAGGAAAGATTTGTCCATAGCAAGACTGATAGCCTCGTGGACAAACTGTTAGTTTAAATCTGGCAGCTAGTGCGTGTGACATCATCTGGCATCTGGCTTTAGCTGGGCTTGAACCACCTTGGGTGGCGCCACCCCTCTGGCCTTGTCACAAATGGCCCTCCTGGGCTGGCTCCAATTCTTGCTGGCAGCATCCCTTGGCAGAAACTCCACATTGCTGGCATCTCTAACATCCTGGGGTCTCCACAGCAGCTTAGGCACCAGTCTCAAAGCTTCCTTTATCAGTCCTGCAGGGGCTGTCCTCAAGGCACCCAGTCCTGGTATACATCGCTGGCCTTGCAGGCTACCTCCTGGAACCTTGGTGGCAGCTTCCATAATCTCTTAACTCTTGCATTCTGCCTGCCATAGCATCCCAAGTCGTTGGGATGACAGGTTTGAGCCTTAGCACCTGGCCTAATATGCTCTATTGAACTATAAATATATTACTGTTTTTGAGTGTTTACAAGTGCCTATAAGACAGAGGTTAGCAAAGGACCATGCCAAGAGCTGCTGGCAGCTTGAGAAGTAGCTGGGCCCTTTTGGACGACAGCTGCAGCAGCAGCCTCGGTATGACCAGGCGAAGAAGTCATTTACCTGCATGGTCTCTTTTTAGGAGTGTGTCCAGGAGATAGTTTTACAGATATTCTCTTTTCAAATCTGGGAGACACTCTCTTTTCAAAAAAGATTTTAGTCTTAAACCCTGACATCTTAGATGGGAGGGGTCTGGACAAGTCCTTCTGTGCCACCAGGCCATCTTTATTGCTCTCTTTAATAGCTCTTATCTCTTTAACAGTTATGGCCTTCTGGCCTGAACCAGCCCGGTCTGCTGTAACAAAAGACAAGCACAGGTTTTTTTTGGTTTTTTTTTGTTTGTTGGTTGGTTGGTTTGTTTGTTTTTCCTCTTTTAACAGCACATTTCAGATCTTTTTTCTGTGCCTTTTGCTTCATATTGTCATTATTTATCTGCCTAAAAGTAACAAGCAACAACCATGCCACACTTCCTCTATCCTGCTGTCTTCATGGTATTTCTTCTGCCAAGCTAATTAGTTCATAACTTTTAAAGTCAACTTTACTCAAGTCCTTAGGGCATGGACAAAATGCAGGCAATTTCTTTGCTAGATATAAAGTGGACCACCTCTAGGCCAAAGTCCAATAGAGTCATCTTGCTCTAGAACACCGTGAGCCCCATCTGCATTCCTATTGGCCTTCCAGGGCTTCCCTAGCCCACATCTTCAAACTTTTCCAAACTCAGCAAATAAGTTCCAAAGGCCTAGGGACGTCGTAGTTACATTTCTGCCCAACAACGATCACACTGTCAGGTACCCATTTTCTCTGTTAGTCAGCTGTTGGCACTGTAGCCAAAAAGTCAACCCAAATAAATTTATAGGGGAAGAGGTTTTATTGGAACCTCCCAGTTCAAGAAAATCAGTCCATAATGTGGCAAGTCAGGCAAGGCAGCGGCAGTGATGGCAGGACCTGTGTCCAACAACCTCACTGCATGGTGGACCAGGAAAAGACAGCAACCAGAGCTGTGGGTCCGGGGTAAAAACCTCCAAAGGCCCAGCCCTAGGGAGCTGTGGCCACCAAAGTCTTGCCTCCTAAAGTTCCACAACCTCCCAGGACAGTGCCACCAGATGAAGTTCAAAGAACCTGACCTTTGGGGAGGGACAATGTAGGTCCAAACCATAACGATGTATATTATAAAACCTCTGTCATGTCCCCCTGGACAAGCAGGCTTCAGGAAGGACCTCAATGATGCCCACATCATTGCTCTTGTTTTTGTGTCAACACCCTTGATAAGTTTACAAAAACCCAAACACCATGTTGATCCCCATTTACCACGGTTTCCCTTCAAGAACATCTGGTTTTGATACCGCAAAATGTTTTTCACATCTATCTGGTAGGAATTTTTTTAAAAATCATAAAAGCAGAAATCTTGCATCAAAGGAGATTTTCACCAAACACTGGAAATTCAAACTACTTCTGTACATTTTAGCCATAATTCTGTGGCTTTACAACAACTGCCATCTACGTCTACTTTTAAATCATGGCTTTTCTTTTTTCTTTCTCAAATTTCTTGCATTATTCTTCACTACACTATTAGATCTTCTACCAGGATAAATAAATGTGAGCCTCTTACCAACATCTAGAACCAAAGGATATATAATTAGGTTTCTGACTGTTGCATTGTTTTCAATTACACTATTTCAATGAAGTTCCATAAAAGCTAATCATTGAATTTTTAAAACACCACAAAATTCAATAAACTCTTTTATATAGAAAAAAAAAGCAATAGGCACAATAGCCACAATTTTTTAGTTTGTTTTGAAATTCAGTGAACAATGTTCGGCTATTTAGCTTTCTAACCAAGTTTTTCTTAAGCAATCATGAAGATCCATTTTAAATCATTGAAAATGCAGCAGCTGCCATGAGAGGAAAATTTTTTAAACTTGCTGAGTAGGAACCAGAAAGCAGTTTGGAGTTAAAATTGGATAGGAGAATCAGGAGACTCAGGGAGTGCTAGACAGTATGCAGAAGACCAAGTCTGAGCCTGGATCCAGGGTTTGATGAGCGATGTTTTATTGATTTATGGATATAGTGCTAACTCTCCTGCTCTACTTATTCATCAAAATACCAGTCAGTAACAATAGCAAAATAGATGCAAAACTTCCTTTAAGTTAATAATTTACAGAAACGTAAGGGAAAACGTGGGAGAAGGGCCTGGCAATCCACTCCCAAGGCAATCCCCAAATAGTCAACCATTGAAAACCCTATGAGGGTCGCTATGAGTCGGATACCGACTCCACGGCACCTAACAACAACAACAAAGGGAAAACAAGTAAAAAGTTTCTGGTTCTGTTTTGAAAGAGTAAACTAAAGAAAATGTTGAGGAGAAATATCCCAAGTAGGAAATGTAATTGGATTATACAGCCTTGAATTATGCATATTATATGTTCTTTAGGTGCCATCAGGTCAGGTCTGACTCTATAGCGACCCTATGTACAACAGAACAAAACATTCACCAACACTGTGCCATGCCTTGCAATATTATCAGTGCTTTTCTGCTATTGATAAGGTTTTTGATGGCAGATTGATTCAGGAGTGGGCTGCCAGGTCCTTCTCCCTAGCCTGCAGCACCTGGTGTTCCCAGGCAGTCTCCCATCCAAGGACTAACTTGGCTGATCCTGCTAAGCTTCCAAGATCAGGCTGGATTGGATGCTAGGGTGCTATGGCTGCAGACACATATTATATAGATACAGAAAAAAATGTATTTCCACATGACATGATTCCTTCATATCCACCTCAAGTGTTTGTTTCTCAAATGACAATGATTAAAGCTATTTTCTCATTCTACATCTTCCTAAATCTTTATATTCAAATTAGCAGCTTAAAGCTCCATCATAAGATAAGGCTCTATTGTCAGCTGGAGCTCTTGATTAATAATTTGTCCTAATTATTTTTTAGAGTGAGAACATTGTAAGTCATGAAAAGAAGTTTGACAACAGTTCATATTTGAAGGAAAAATTTAAAGGAACAGAAGGTAAATGGGTGCCATATAGTGTCTTTATGGCATAGAGTCATTGTAAGTGTTTGATCTTTGGTGAGAGATAGGGAAACTCTAACTGCAGAGCAGATGTGCACTGGCTAGCTCAGTTCCCAGTAATTCTACTATCGAGACTCCTAGTTGGAGTTTGTTTAGTTACATATCCAGCTGCTGCTTTGCTCCACCAGTCACGTGCACACTTCATTTACCACCAAGTATAAACATTATGATGTCCAGACCTGTGATTTGCATTTTGATTTCTTGTGATGGTATTGGAATACAGTTGGAAAATATTATTACACCATCTCAAAATTTCTTTGACTTTCCAAAAGTCTTTCTTTTGACTTAGGTAATTTCATAATTTGATAATTTGAGACATCTCTCCTACCTCAAAGACCTGCTCTTTCCTTGGTCTCTGAACCCCTCATTGCGGCAATAAGTGGTCTTGGGCAATTCCCTTCTCCTCTCTGCGTCTCAGTGTCCTTGTCAGATAAAAGTGGCATTGGCTGCTGGGCTGGGTGGCACATGCCTGTAATCCTAGCAACTCAGGAGGTGGAGGCAGGAGAATCACAAGTTCAAGGCCAGAGGCAGCCTGTATAATTTATCAAGACCCTGTCTCAAGATTTAAAAAAATTTTTAAATGGGCTGGTCATGCAGCCCAGTGTCAAAGTGCTTGCAAAGCCTGTGCAGAACCCTGGGTTCAACCCCCTAGTTCCACAAAAAAATACATAAACAAAAGTGGTCTAAAAATGGAGTTTGGTCATCTCTCTAAGATTCCTCTAACCTCAGTATTCATTTTTAAAATAAATTTCACTGTGTATACCCAAGGTTTACAACTTGGTGCTATAGGAAACATATAGATAGTAAAAGTTACTATAGTGAAGCAAATTACTTTTTTTGTAACAAGAGCAGCCAAATTGTACTTATTTAACAAAGATCCCTAACATAGTGCAATTTTATGAACTAGAGACTTCATATTGTACATTATATCTCTAGACTTATTCATCTTGCCTAGCTGCTACTTTGTGCCCTTTGAAGAACAACTCAGTACTCATTTTTAAGACTCAAACTTTAAAAAGTTTATCCACTTCTTCTTTCTTCTTTATTTTGATTATTCATATTCCAAATGTTCCCATCTCATTGTCAAGGATTTAAATAGACCAGAATTGGGTACTGTCTTGTACCCAATTTGAGGCATCCTCGAGCTGATTTTTCAGATCACTCCCATCTAGAAACTTCCAGCACTTAGCCAGTACTGAAGTCCATCTTCTAAGCCACAGGAAGCATAGCATGGTAAAGGGTTTGGACTCTGGATCCAGATGATCTCAATTCAAATCACAGCTCTGCCATGTGCCAGCATTACCAATGGTCGTGTTACCTACCTTGTAAAGTTATCATAAGGGTCATATTTAATAATTAACTAGGGCTTAGCACTTTAATAGGTACTCAATCAATGCAATTACTATTAAATACCTACAGCATGCAAGGAATGAGGCTGATTAGGATTCAAAGCTATATAAGAAATCCATTGCCAGCCGGGCACAGTGGAGCATGCCTGTCATCCCAGCATATCGGGAGGCAGAGGCAGGAGGGTCGCAAGTTCGAGACCAGAGGCAGTCTGCATAACTTAGCAAGACATTGTCTCAAAAAGCAAAAAAAAAATGTAGCTCAGTGGCCCAGCTCTTGCAAATCATGCAAGCGTGAGGCCCTGGGTTCAACCCTGAGTACCGCAAAAAATAAATAATAATAATAATAATAATAATAATCCATTGCCCTGAAGAAATGTGCAGTTCAGTGGTGGGTGAAGGAATTATACACAAAATAAGTAACTAAAACACCAAGATGGCTTGGTTCCAAGTGCCAAAAGAGTGATACTGACCATCAGCAAACTCTATGGAGGTTCAGAAAACAGTGAGCAAAACATAGACAGGGTGGGTGGGAGATGGCACAGTGAGGAGGACCTGCCTTGAGCTAAGCTTTGAAGAAAGATGAGGACTGAGGTCAACACTGAGCAGAAAAGAGTCCAAGCAGAACACTCTGGGGGGCAAAGACCAGGAGAAAGCAGGGTTCTGTCTGCGGCGTGCACTGGATGACCCAACGCTGCGGAGAAGGTGGAGAGGCTGCCTGGTGAGCAGCCCTTGGCAACAGTCCTGGGCTTGCCCAGAAAGGTCTCCCAAATGCTCCCTTCTTCTCTCAGAGCCTCCCACACACTTTTCTGTTACAATTCTTATTACATTGCAATCTAACTGCTTGTCATCTTCAATCTCCACCAGCTGACTTATGTCTTACTATTTCTGTTTGTCCCTTCTGGAGCCTCCAGCCCAAGAGGAATGGCAGAGTGACAGAATGGTTAGGAGCTTGCATTTTAGAACCAAACAGACCAAGACTCTGACTTGAGAATGCGAAAAGGATCCTATTTTCTGGGCCTCAGTTTCTTCCCCCATAAATGGCAACAGTGATAGTCACCATCACAGATGTGTGAGAGTGAAATCAGGTAGTGTCTGCAGAGCACCTGGTGACACACATGGCATGCTGTAAGTGTTGGGCAAATGGCAACTTTTATGGTTTTTATCGGCACCTAACAACAACAACAGTTTTTATAATACCTGACACATGGCAGCACTTGATAAGTATCACAGCAGAGGTGTACCGCATACACACTAGATTATGGGAGCTCTGGAGGGCAGTCATGGGAGTCAGATACTCCCATCCTTGTTACTACAAATTCTAATATGATATAAATACATCTAACTATAGGAAAGGCCACTGCATAGCTTTGCAGGTCTCAAATTTTTATTTAAGATGAGTGGGTGAAGAAATAAGGAGTGGAAGAAGGGGCTAGGTACTCTAACTTTTTGTTGTTTTGGGTTTCTTCTTTTAATTGAGCCATCACAATTATAAATATTTATTGTGCGCGGTGTGATGTTGCAATAAACATATACAATGTGAAATAATCACATCAGGGTAATTGGTATATCCATCATCTCAAACATTTGTCATTTCTATATGATGGGAACATTCCAAATTCTCTTTAGTAGTTATTTTGAAGTTTAGAATTAATTGTTGTCAACTATAGTTATTGTACTGAGCTACAGAACCTTGGGAGTTATTCTTCCTATCCAGCTACTCCCCTGTAATAGCCATTCTCTCTCCAACTCTTCTCTCCCCTCCCTCCCCTTCCTAGCCTCTGATAACCACGATTCTGCTCTAAACCTCCGTGAGATCAACTTTTTTAGTTTCCAGACATGAGCAAGAACATATGGTATTTGTCTTTCTGTGCTATCCCTGGCTCACTTAACATCCTCCAATTCCATCCGCGTTGCCACAATTGACAAGATTCCCCTCTTTTCGTGACTGAATAATATTCCTTTACATGTCTATACCATATCTTCTTTATCCGTTCATCTCTTGGTGGGTACCTCCATTGATTCCCTCTCCTGGCTATCAGAAATAGTGCTGCCATAAACACGGGAGTGTGATCTTCATTTTATACAGACCAAGCAATTGCCGCCCTTCTCCATTCTGTGGGTAGGGATGGCTGGAGATGAAGTTACAACTTGGTGCATTTCATTCAGATAATTTCAACTGCTCCCATTCTGTCCTAAATATCCAAAGACTTAGCCTCTCTTAGATAACAAACCAGGAATTATACTTATCCATCCTAAACTACCACTTTATGAAAAATATCATTCCAAATGGCAGGGAGAAGGAAGTAAAAGTCCTGGTATTCTGATTGGGATTTGCCTCCAATTTACTGACCTAAGATGTCACGTGACTCTCTGAACCTCACATTTCCTCAATGTAAGAGTCTCATGAGTGGTGCAGACAAGAGAGGACTAGGGTCCACAGTGTCTGAATGTGGCTGTTTCTCCCCTCTGGGTGCAGCTATTTCTTTTCCTGACTTAACAGATTTTCTCAGACTTCAAAACATGTTCTACCCATGGGCACCCCAATCCCTAACCTCCAAAGCCAAGCTAAACCCTCTCTTTATTCTGAGAAACATAAATCCTCTTTCCT
Organism: Pedetes capensis; assembly: GCA_007922755.1. Classification (NCBI taxonomy): domain Eukaryota; kingdom Metazoa; phylum Chordata; class Mammalia; order Rodentia; family Pedetidae; genus Pedetes; species Pedetes capensis. The sequence continues at coordinate 148,705 of VMDO01002869.1, read as the reverse complement.
CTAGTTCAACTAGTTTTACAAATTGAGTTTCCGGGGGAAATGGAGAACAGAAAAATTACATAATGTACAAGAATAATGCCCTGACACGAACTTTAATATCTCATCAAAAGAACAGCATGGATAGTACAGGTGAGGTAACTTTCAGTCCTGAGTCTCCTTCCATCAAGTCTCTCCAAGACAAATAAGAAATATTAATAATGATAGTTATCATTTACTGTTGGAGTCTGAAATAAGGATTTTACAGATACTTTCATTTCTCTATTTTAAAGTATATTTTGTTTATCAACAAGAGTACTAGACCCCCAAGAGGAAATAAATGAGAAAATAAGAATCAGGTAGAAAGTAACAGGGCTTAGATTTGTACCCAAGCTTATGGGCTCTGAATTCTTTCACCTGACATACTACCTTCTTCATTTATATTTCCACAGCAAGGAAGGACAAGCTTTGGAGTAAATACTTTGCTTCACATCCTCCTGCCTGGCCCTCATGTCACTCTTCAGACTCCATGCTAGGCTCCCATTATGCCCTTTGTTCCCCATTGGCCACATATGTGTCTCACCACCTGTCACCACAGTGTGCCTGCAGACTGTCCAGAGGATGCCACACTCAGTCCAAACCAGAACCAGGACCTTCCTTTCCTATGATTCCCAGACCCAAGAAGTTTCTCATTTCCTTGTAGAACTTTCTCTGGGTTGCTCCTATAACTTGCTGCTGGAATATTGTCTGTCTTCATTCCTACCCCTCCTGGACCCTTGGTGTCCCAGGCTCTCCATGGCTCTACCCTGTCTGCATAACACCTTCTGGTCCAGAGGCAAAGCCTGCCACAGACCTTGCGGAAGCCCCTTCTCTGCTCTGTGGGAACTCTCTAGGGCCAATGTCACACAATGTCCTTTCTGATCTTCTCTTCTTCCCTAGGCTGACTCCATTGCTTTGCCTTGTAGTGAAGTGTGTCTGCCACTCTGATCTGAGAGCCTGGTGCCCTGTGGCTCGTTCCTGAGACTGGAGGTCGGATCCCACTTTGTCCATTGGAGAAGGCCTATCAGCTCCCTTGAGGGATGGAAAATTCATGAAACCAGCAAACACAGAGTTTCCTAGCCTATTTCGCCTGCTGTCTCTGTGGGCCTATTGCTTTGATGCAATTAAATTCCCTGTGATGGCTGGAATTCTCTCATAGTTATATACAGGGAAGTACCTTACTCATATGCTTAAGAAATGTAATGGCCACTAAGGGGAGGGAAGAGTAATTTCTTCATGCTCTTACCTTCTAATGGAAGTATGGGGAAGGGTGGGAGGAGGACCACCAATGCTTTCATTACCTAGCTGTTGTTAGGTGTCCTCGAGTGGTATTCGACCCATGGCAACCCTTATAGGGTTTCCAATGGCTGATTATTTGGGGATTGTTTTGAGAGCAGGCTGCCATGCTCTTCTCCTGTTTTTATGGTGCTGTAGATCGACCAAACCCAGGGCCTCAGAGAGCACGGAGCAGCACTCTACCAACTGAGCTAAACCCCAGCTCATTACCTAGTTGTTGTTGTTGTTGTTAGGTGCCATCTGACTCATAGCGACCCTATGTACAATGGGCAACACACTATTGTCAGTGCTTCTCTGCTATTCACAGGGTTTTCAATGGATTGATTTTTGGGAGTGGGTTGCCAGGTCCTTCTCCCAACATTACCTAGTAGTCCATGCTAAATACAAATGGAACCCTTTCCTAATATAGAAGTCTAATTTTAGTCAAGATCTATTCCTTCCAAACTAGCTAAAACTTGGACAACTTATACATTGTTCTCATTCTCTTTGGTATTATAATGGTGGTGCTAACAAAAAAAAAATGAAAGGCCAAAAGAAGGAGCAGCAAAGTGTAAATAAGTTCACAAATTGATTACTCCTGTCTTAAAATTAAGGGGGTGGCATAAGATTATATTGAAGCAGAAAAAATTCTTACCACATAGTGATATCATGTTGTTGCTGTTGTTAGGTGCCATGGAGTTAGTATCCAACTCATAGTGACCCTATGTACAGCAGGCAAAACACTATTGTCAGTGCTTCTCTGCTATTCATAGTGTTTTGTAGCCCTATATAATGTCATAGAACAATACATAACTCACATGTTTGTGGTGATGTTGGTGTCAACAAAAATATAGTATATACAACTATGTACAGTACCTAATACTTAATAACGATAATAACTGGCAATGTTACTTGTGAAAAAATTAGGGGGTTGGTTATACATAAATCCAAGGAAGAAATTGCAGCTGTGATTGTCCTGTGAGATCCGAAAGCACAGCCGCACATGGATGGTCTGTGGAGTCAGTGGCTGGAAAAGGGATAAGCTTTCACTGAGGCAGCCCGGGCTCCACAGACGTGTGAGTACACACAAAAAGGTCAGCCCCACAGCTTTTATAGGAAATGCTCTTGCTTTTCTCCAAGTTCATAAATTTTACCATAAAAATTATTGTTCATCTTTCAACTCTTGAACTAATCCTCCAAGGGGTTCAGTAAGATTGTCCTGCTTTCCTGGGCACAATGACTGGTCAGTGGATGGCTAATATATGTTTTCCTCTTTTGCTGTTGTGTTAAATCCATTCATATATTTTTATTTTTTCTATGTTATCTTTTTTCTTATATTTTTAGAAGTACCAGTTGTTCTCTGTGTTTAATTATTAAAGCTCTTAGGAAAACTGCAACTTTAATAAATGTATTTGATTCTACCTTATATTTTTCTGAATTGAAGGTAGAATAACCCACTTCTTATTACCTGTGGAATTTTATAAGGCTATTGATGAAGGGAATCAGTGTCTATTCTGGGAGTATCTTCCCCACACCTTCGTTCATTCTCAAGGCACAATGTTTTGCATATTGCTTGATAACATTGCTAATTAACCCCTTCCTGAGCCCAGAAATAACCAAAAAAAGAAAAACTGTATTTTCTGAGCAGGCAATACCTTGTACACTGAAAATGCTATTGTTCGAAAACAGAGATCCACACTGTCCTTGGCCTTCATTTGAATGAATGCTTTATTTTCTAAGGCTTTCTAAAGCAGTCCATTGTCTGACTTTAATTAGCCCACTGTCCTGCCCTGCTTAGAGAACTGAACCACATTTCCAGGCCTTTCTGTGTTCTTCACCCAACCACCTGCTCCTTCACAATTGCAATTTTTCAATAATAATAAAAGTGAAACATTTACAAGGAGCTTATTTTTTCAGCTGTTCTATTGGTTCTGTAGCCTTCTTTTTAATGTTATGAAATTTTAAATCATTCCTTGTGGTGAATTCTTTCACACAGCTTGCAAAAATAATCAGGTTTTGCAGCAAAACAGCCATGGCAAGTCCATCTGGCAGGGCTGAAGTTCTGCAGATTCTGTTCTGGCCAAAGTGCATCCCAGTGACTCCTATGGTTCTACTTAGCTACATAAATACAAATGGCATCCCAAAGGCACACAGAGATCCAGGGGTAAAAAAAATATATGTTTCATTTTGTAACTTAGGCAACAGCAATCACTTTCTCACTGAGACAGCCTGGACATGATTTTGTGCCCGCCAGGAAAATTTTAACAGTAAAATTTTAAGAAACTGTCACAGAGCTGGAATTCTGTAACCATGTGAGCTTTCCAAAAGATATAAAATAGTTCATATCCCAGAAATTTAAGACACTTGGAATCACAGTTTTTAAAATATTTGATTTGACAATAGATATGATGTTCATTTTTTACTAACTAGTTGCTTTAATTACAAAAGAAATAAATTGTAAAAATTTCAAACAGAACCAAAGAGTATAAAGTGAAAAGTAGAAGTCAGCTTAAGTCTCCCTACCTCATGTCCACTTGTTCTACATGCCAAAGGACACTATATTCCACTTCCTGTGCATTCTTCCAGATATGTGCTATGACATTTTTATTAGAGAGAAACCAAGTTGTATCTGCAAAGCAATGAGTATCAAAATGTATATTAGATAATTACATGTACTATTAGAAAAATGCACAAGTTAATGTTTTTATGGCAAATTCCCTTTCCTCAGAGAGAATTTGAATGGACTTTTAGTTTTCATTTTACCTCCATACATATGAATGCCTTAAGAAAATCCTTACTCCTATTATGTCAGTAATAGAGTCCCTATTGTGCCCAAGCTGGCTAGAGCAGAGACAAGGCGCACAAAATCAGGTGAGCTCTTTCCAGGCTTTGTAGACACAAGGAAGTGTTTTTGAAGATATTTGTTTCAATATTCCTTCCTCAGTTAAAAATTCTAATGTATTGGCCTTATGATTGGACTTGGGGATGGGGTTCAGCTCAGTTGGTAGAGTGCTACTCTGTACTCTCTGAGGCCCTGGGTTCGATCCCCAGCACTGCAAAAACAGGAGAAGCACCTGGCAACACACACACTACTGAAGCAATCAGCCATTGAAAGTCCTATGAATATCAGAGAAGCACTGACATAGTACACAGCATGGCATGGTGGCGGGGAGTGTTTCATTCTGTCGTACCTGGGGCCCCAATGAGTCAGATCCAACTCCAGGGCACCTAACAACAACAAAACAAACAAAATGATTGGCCCTATACACAATGTGCCATTAAATCAAATCATTGAAAACCGTAGGGGCTTTTTACCTTGGTAAATAGGGCAGTAAAGGGAGATGCGCCAGCTCCCCGTGCACACATAGGCATTGGTGGGAAGGCTGTCGATGAAAAAAGGAGGAGACAGCCATGGGAAATGTATTGTGCCCAGGACAGATGGCCAGCAGCCATCAGTACTGATGGTCACATCTCAGTCCTTGCTGATACATCCTCCAAAAGGGTACCAAATAGAGACATGGCCTCCTGAAATCCCACCAGAACCTCCTTATTCAACTACAACAGGCCACACAGGCACCCCAGCAGCCATTTCAGATCCATCGCTGCAGCCTCAGGTTCACTTTCACCACGTCTACACTGCTAAGACGTTTCTGAAGAACCACTGCCCACTAGAGACCAAAGTCCGAGATCCTCAGCATGGCTCAAAAAGCCCTTTGTAACTGCCTCCTGCCTCCTCCTCCAGTGTCTCGTTAGCTTGTCTGTCTTCATGCTTCCTGCTCACATTTCCACGTCCCTGACGTGCTATTCCGCACATCTGAGCCTTTGGTTTTCTCTGTGATGACAACACCTTTACCCATCTGCTTCCCAATTTCCCTTAACTCTTCCAAAGCAGAGTTACACACCACATTCATTATGATGTCTTCATCCCATTCTCCCATGCCTGTAAATCAACCCCAAATTCTATCTTCATCTTTCACCCCACCCCTCTGCATGCACCAAATTGTGGATAGAGAAGATCTACGTTAGAATCGAGGCTGTGTCACTTCCTAGCTTTCTGACCTTGGGCAGGCCCTTTATAGTATCTGTTCATTTTCCAACCTATAGACAAGTACTGGCAACTTATAACAATTTATCTCGTTAGTTAACAGTGAGGATTGAATGAAATGATATGTGTAAATTATTTATCATACTGCTGAGTACCTAAAGCACCCAAATATAAGTTGCCACTAAAAATGGTGAGATCCACATACACATACAGTGCCTGACACAGAGTCTAACCGGAAATAAATATCAGAAAAGGCTGGTCCCCCAACCTCAACTCTTATTTTAATCACTGCACTAAGCACAGAGCAGCACCTGAGCTAAACCCCAGCCCTGACATACAGTGCCTGACAGAGTCTAACAGGAAATAAATATCAGAAAAGGCGGGTCCCTCAACTTCAACTCTTATTTTAATCACAGCACTAACTAACTGTATATATACATGCACATATACATATACATACATACATATATATATATATATATGCACACACACATATTTGGATAACTATTTTCCCTATGAAAGTGTATGCTAAGAACAGAATCCATGTCTTATTCTTTATATTTCAAGAAATTATTACAATCCTGGAGCATAATCAACATATACTATACTGTTATTTAATCACCAAAGGGAAGCTTCTACCAACAAACCAACTTGCTGACTATTCCTTGATTTTAAAAGCTGTGCTTTCCCTGTCCTGTGTTTGATTCACGAAATTCCTCACACCTGTGAGCTTCCTTTCTCCTCGCTTCCTCCTCTCAGCCTTCAGTGCCTAATTCAAACCCTTAGCACATTACTACCCGCTTTTCTGACTTCCAGTTTGTTGAAATGAGGCGTATACCATTCTATCTCACGAGCTATTTTTTCCTGAGCATGTCTGTATCAGACACCTATTGCTGCATAAGAAACAACCTGAAACTTAGTAATTTAAAACAATGATTATCATTCCTTACAGTTCTGTGTGATGGCCAGAAGTTCTTCTACTGTTTCCCTCCCAGTTGCACTGCACTGGAGTCTTGGGGGGGCTGGAAGGTCCAAAATGACCCTTGCCTCTCTGCTACTTTGTGCTGCTGCTGTAGGTAGAAGTGCCTCAATTTACTTCCCCGCTCTCTCTCATCCTTCAGAAGGCTAGATGGGTTCCTTATGAGGAGTTTAAGGGGTAGCATTGGAAGCAGGTGAAGGTTGTTGTTGGTCTGACTCATAGCAAGCCTGTGTGCAACAGAATGAAACATTACCCAACACTGCGCCATGCCCAGCACTATGTCAGTGCTTCTCTGCTATTCATAGAGTTCTCAATGGCAGATAGTTTCGGGAGTGGGTTGCCAGGTCCTTCTCCCATTTTTGCGCTGCTGAGGATCAAATATAGGGCCTCAGAGAATGCAGAGCAGCACTCTACCAACTGAGCTAAACGCAGCCCAGGTCAAGCTGAAATCTGCAAATTCTCCTTGGGCCCTATGTCCATTTCCCAGAGGGAAGAAAGTACTCCAGCTTAACAAGGGTGCCCATTTAAAGGCTAACTACGTTAACGTCTCGCATGACTTTATATTCATTCCAAAGCTGGAAGAAAACCATATGCCCCATGAAGGGTCTAAATTGAGATCTTAAGCTATGGTTGCAGAATTTTCAATGTAATACCACCGTCTCCACCTGCCTCTTACTCACATGCAAATGTAAAAAGCACTGTTGATTCCTTGAAGAGAAATACCACTTATTCACAGATGGCTATAATTATTACTATTTAAGCATTGTAGCAATGTCTTTACATTTAAAGAGACACTTTCTAAACAACACACTTCAAATTTAGAGATAGAATTATTCAGCAGTATAAAAAATGTTATCCCAGTAAGCGATCTCCTCCTTAGTAGATTTCAATATATACCTTTGAGTAGGTTGGCACCTAAAAATATTATAGGGTCATAAAAATGACAATAAATGTGTTCAATGGAAACTCCTAATCTTATCGCTTTATTACGTTGGTGACCTATTAGTTCAAATTAACTCATTTTCATGGAGGGGCTTTTGGGGCAGCTGTGAGGCTGCTGTGTTAGCTACAGGAAGTTGCAGATTGGCAAATTTCATTCAAATATAAACCTCTAAATTTGGCTACCTGGCATTGCAGGATCCTGTTGTTTGCAGTATGCAAAATAAAAATTATATACCATCTTGCTTGGTCAAAATGAGGGGCTCTTAAATATTAATTTCAATCTTATTTCTGGAGGATTGGTAGGGTGAGAGGCAACTGTGTGAATATGATACATTGAACAAGAAAAAAAAGGATGGTGAGTTTTCTCTTTGTATGGGGAATGACACCCCATTCGCATGTTAAAGGATCCTGGCTTAGGCTATTCTCTCCCATCCTGTGAAATCTGAGAATGGGACAGGGACTAAATGCCAGCTCTGAAATCTGCCCAGTGAAATCCTCCCTAGTTCCACATAGGCCCTTCAGAATTCTTCTACATTCTATGAGATGAACTGAAGGGATGCATTATTGATTTTTTATATTGATCCATCTACATATTTTCCAGGGGCTGGGGTTTAGCTCAAGTGCTGCTCTGTGCTTTCTGAGGCCCTGGGTTTGATCCTCAGCACCCCAAAAATGGGAGAAGGATATGGTAATCCACTCTGGAAGCAATCCCTAAACAATCAGCCATTGAAAACCCGCTGAGGGTCACTATTAGTGGGACCCGACTTGAAGGCACCTTACAACAGCACCAGCAAATATTTCCCAGGCCACCAGAGAGGTAACAGTACCAAATATAACTACAAAATAATTAATTTGATGAAAATGTTCTAAATTGTGATTATGGTGGTAAGTCCCAAGGGACCCCCAAATGTGTCAAAATTCACCAAATGATATGCTTAAAATTTGTGAATTTTATTAAATGAAAATTATACCTTAATAAAGCTTACTGTCCTTAAAATAAAATATCAATTGACAGATCAAGGATATATAGATATAACACATATTCATTCACATATCCATATCAGACAAAGGAATATCCAATTCCACCTTATCCTTTGGTAAGCTTTTATATAGTTGTTGTTGTTGTTAGGTGCTGTCAAGTCGGTATCTGACTCATAGTGACCCTCATAGTGTTTTCAATGGCAGACTGTTTCGAGATTGCCTTGGGAGTGGATTGCCAGGTCCTTCTCCCATTTTATATAGTTATGATTTTCTAAATGTCCATAAGTCTCCATGATACTAAGTTTTTCTAAAACTTTAATGCTTTTCTGCTTTTATTTTCAAGTTATTAAAATTCTTGGAATGCAGTCTGATGTGATGGTTAAGAATCAAGCTCTGAAATCAGAGAGGTCCTTGTTTGATGCCACTCACTGCTGCTACCACAGCCAACCCCATCCTAGACAGGATATTAGGTATTCTTTCATTTCTTCAGCTTCATTGTCAGCAAAATGAAAATAATATTATTTACACTCTTGGGTTGTTGTGAGAATTAAGTAACACAACACATATAACACATTTGGCTATAATGATGCTTCATGCAATATCTGTGGAAATACTATAATATTGCTTATGAATTACTTCTATTATAGTTTAAGTTGCCGCTGTAAAATGTTCAAAGTCATAGTAAAATAAAAGCTTTTGTGCTATGTAAACACCAAGAAGCTATCTACATCCAGATTCAATATTTAGGGATTCAGTTCTTCTCTAGGGAGACTAGATGGTCTGGGGAGGTCTCTCATAACAAAACTGGATCCTGCAAAATATAAACTTCAATGAGTTGTTGAGCCAGCAAGAAAAATGTAAGGGAAATGTCCAAAGCTGAGGGTGGAGGGATAAGGGTCAGCATGAAAGGTTGGGGAAAGGTTTGACAGAAATTAAAGCATTGGATGATAGAAGATGATCACACCAAAAAAGAGGTTCCCTGAAGAAAGGTGTCCAAACTGGCTTTTCATGTGAAGACTGGTCCTTGAGCTGTGGCCAAGCCTAGGCAGGAGAATGAGTCCTGGGGAGTCTGGGATTAATCTGGTGAAACTTGGAAAAACATGGCTCCCAAGAAATATAAACAGAAATCTTCTGGAGGAAAGTCACTTCAATTTATGACCCTGGCTTTTCACAGATAAAGGTCAACCAGATAGGAATCCCAATCAAATACTACTTATGCAGAAGGAATCAAACCATCATGAATGAATCATCATAAGCAATAAACTTAAATTCCCAGTACTTATGGATGCAGTAATTATCAAATACAAAGTATACAATAACTTTAATAATGAGCAGTTAACAAAAGTCCATCAAAAATTACTGAGAAAAGCTGGGTACCATAGCACACACCTGCAATCTCAGCACTCACTCAGGAGGCTGAGTCAGGAGGATCACATGTTTGAGGCCACCTTGGGCCTTTCTATGTAGAAAGACTGTTTCAGAAAAGCAAAACAACAATAAAAATTACTAAACAGACAAAAAAAAATAGAATTTATCAAAATGAAAAAATATATAAAATCACTGATCTATAATAACTCAATATAGGAATTAAATGGCAAACTATAATTGCAGAAAGAATTAGTGAACTAAACATAGATCTGAAGAAATCTATGCCAAAAATAAGGAATATAGAATCATGGATATAGAGAAAAAAAGGAGCAGTTACAAAATATAGAGGAAAAAAATAAAAGATCTAAAATATATCTAAATAATCGGAAAAGGACAGAAGATGGATTATAGAGACAAGGCAATATTTGAGATGTTGGTTGAAAAAATTCCAGAATATATAGAAACACAGGAAGTACATCCTATACCAACCAGGATAAATAAAAAGAAATCTAATCTACTTCTGCCTTCAGCTGTTCCAACGTGGCATCCGATCCTGTCAGATCTCAGAAGCTAAGCAAGGTCTGCCTGGTTAATACCTGGATGGGAGACCACCTGGGAACACCAGGTACTCTGGGCTTGGGAGAAGGACCTGGAAACCCGCTCCCAAAAATCAATTAGCCATTGAAAACCCCATGAATAGCAGAGAAGCTCTTGACAATAGTGTTTCGCCTGTTGTATGTAGGGTCGCTGAGTCGGACACCAACTTGATAGCACCTGACAACAACAATCTACCTCTAGATAAAATAAGCTGAGCTTGAAGAACCTTAAAGACAAACAAAGCATGTTGTTTTAAAAAAATCAGACAGAAAAAATTGACACAAAGAATAACTGTAAGATTAATAGTAAATAGAAGACTTCTTAATAGGAACCATAGGATCCCAAGACAATAAATTAATTTCATTAAAATGCTGTGGAAAAAATACTATGAAGTTATAATTGTAAACCCAGCAATATTATCTTTCACATACAAAGTTGAAAGAAATGATATTTTTCAGGTAAATAAAACGTGAAAGTTTACCACCAACACCATCTTAAGGAATCTTCTAAAGAATTGCTTTAGGAGAAGGAAACAAATCTAGGAAAGAGTTGGCAAGAAGAGCAAGCAAAGAAAATGTTAAACATGTAAATAAATCAAATGCAGATTTCCTTAACATAATAATAATGAGGTCTAACGTGTGGAGTTTTAATAAAAAGAAACAGTCTAAAATACAAGAAAATGGCACATGCATGTAAACTAGAAGAGGGGTGGAAAGAGTTAATGTCCTGGGGTTCTTGTCTTTCAATGGGAGGGTTCATGTATTGTTTGGAGGCTCTGTTAAATCTGCACGGTAAAATTTTATGGATTACCATAAAGAATGGAAATAGTGTATAATTTCCACAGCAGGTAGAGGGCAAAATTACACAGGAGAAAGGAACACAAGAGGCTTCTTTGCAACCAATAATAAATAAAATCATCTAGCCTCGTAACTGTAGCATCTCTGTAGAGCTGTCTGGTGTTGGAGAGAGGACAATGTTGGTAGTTCCATGGTAATAATTAAATCTGGGCAGGAGGGGGAGGAATGTAAGATGCTAGGGTGTGTAGACAGTGAAAGAGAAAAATAGGAAAACTTCTAGAGCAGAGTTACAGAGCTGAGTCTTCTAGAGCAGAGTCAGCGGTGTAGCCCGGGCTTCGTCCAAACCTGGGCAGAAGCGGGAGGCAGTGCCGCGCCAGCTGCTGATGAGCGCTGACTGGGCATGTGGTGCTGTTGGGGAAATTAGGGAAGAGGCTCCAAAGTCAGAAAGGGGCAAGCGTCAGGTGAGCGTGCACTCTGACCCACAGATGGCTTCCCCTGGGCCCCAGCGTGCCCAGGATGGTTTAAGGGGAGCAGAGAGAGAGAAGGTGGGAGAAGAATAATGCCCTCTCCCCAGACAGCACTCGGGAGAGCTACCACCCCGCTACCCCTTACTCATACTAGAAAGGAGCCTGAGGCAGAAGCCCGAAGGTAGAGGGGTTGGCACACTCCTGAGAGAGGGGGGGGGGGAGAGAAAGTGCCAGACAGGCAGAAACTAGTGGGAAACACTGTACTACAGGGGCCCTTGGAGCCTGGAAAAATGTGTCCAGATGCAAACGCATTGGAATATCAGGGGCCCTGCTCTGTACCCACTCTGGACACTGCTTACCCAAGAGTTCCCTTCTGCCACTTACAAGTGTTATTGCAGCCGGGCGTGGTGGTGCACAAATGTAATCCCAGAATTCTAGAGTTGATGCAGGAGGATCACCAGTTCAAGGCCAGCATGGGCTACCTAGTGGTACACTGTCTCAAAAAAACAAGGCTGTGGGTTTGATCCCCAGCACTGAAAAGAAAGAAAGAAAGAAAGAAAGAAAGAAAGAAAGAGTGCTAGCTTATTAAACAAGAAAACTCGTAAGTCAGAGCATGTTTTAGAGGAATACACCATAAATTTGAAGGGACATAATTACATGGTAACAATGGGACATAATTATATGGTAATCCTCCCACCCTTTTTCCATGATTTTACTTTCCATAGTTTCCGTTACCCACACCCACATGCAATCTGAAAATATTAAATGGAAAATTCCAGGAAGAAACAATTCATATATTTCAAACTACACCCTTCTGACTTTGTTGTTAGGTCCAACACAAAGTGACCCTCATATGGTTTTCAATGGCTGATTGTTTCGGGATTGCCTGGGGAGTGGATTGCCACGTCCGTCCTTCTCCCATTTTTGTGGTGCTGTGGGAATCAAACCCAGGACCTCAGAAACTGCAGAGTGGCACTCTACCAACTGAGCTAAGTCCCAGCCCCCCATTCTGAATAGCAGGATGAAATCTCATGCCATCCCACTGGGTTCCACTCCAGAAGTGAATCGTCCCTTCATCCAGTGCATCCACCTTATATACAATACCTGCTCATCAGTCAATTATAGGCTTCTCAGTTACCAGGTCAACTGCCACAGTACCACAGGGCTCATGTACAAGTAACGCTTATTTTATTTAATAATGCTCCCAAATATAAGAGTAATAATGATGGCAATTTGGTTACAGTATATTATTATTATTTTAGTTTGTTATTTATAATTGTTAATCTCTTGTTGTGCCTAATTTATAAATTAAACTTTATTATAGCATGTATGTGCTATAATAATATATAAATCATAATATATACAGGGTAGAGTGCTACCCATGGTTTCAGGCATCCACTGGGGGTCTTGGGACATATCCTACAGGTAAGGTCACAATAGCCAATGAGGATACACTTCCTACTCTAGGCTGGGCACTATCCTAAGTGCTTGATGTCTATGATCTCATTTAGTCTTTGAGCACTGAAGATCCCACAGCTAACAAGAGGCAGAGCTGAGATTCAAACAGGGACACTCTGGTTCCAGAGTCTTCATTCCGAAACACTATGCTACTTCGGAGTGGTTGGAAGCTATTTTGCCTGGAGAAGATAGAATTCATGGTGGGTAGTATGGACTGAATGGCTGTATCAGCTTCAAAACTTGTATGTTGAAGCCTTAATCCCCAGCGTAATGGTATTTGGAAAGGGGCCTTGGAGGTCATTAGGTCACGAGAGTGGAGCCCTCCCAAGAAGAGACACAGAAGAGATGGTCTCTATCTACCACGTGAAGACACAGGGAGAAACTACCTTCTGCAAACAAGACAGAGGACCCTCAGCAAGAACCAGACCAAGACGGCAGACTTCCAGCCCCTGGAACTGTGAGAATAAGTTACGATTTCAGCTACCCAGTCTACAGGATGTGTCACAGCAACTGAAGCTGACTAAGACAGTTGGAAGGGATGGGTTGTCCTGAAAAGCTGGGCATGGTGATGCACCACCTACGTGGACCTAAGAGATAAGAACTAGGAAACAGCCTACCTTATAAAGTCAGAGGTCGCCAAGACAAAAATGCCCCAAGAGGGTGCTGAGTTCTTTGTCACTGGATATTAGATGGGCTTGGTCTTAGTAACCTGTAAGGAATTTAAGCATTAGGTGGTTGATTGCAGGAGACTCTACAAAATGCCTTCCAACTCTTGACAGTCTGTAGGAATGTGAGGGTCAGGGCTGAAAGCTCAGGTCCCCAGAACTGGCTGGTGAGGATTCTTACCTTGCCTTGCAGCTACGGTTCTCTGTGACTTACTTTGTTCCAGGGTATCTTGGAGCAGAATTTGCATTTGTATATTTTAAGACTCTACATGCCTGGATATCCTTCCTTCAGAGGCCAGTGTCAGGGTCACCTCCTCAAGGATGCATTTCCTCTCCCATCCCCAACACCAGCATAGGTGCCACAGCTCCTATCTTTCCCAACCATGCCCCTTCTCACACCGCAGTGAGATGTCCCATTCTCCATCTGTGTCCCCCTGTGCTGGGTTCCTAGGGCTACAGTAACAAGTTACCATAGATGGGGTGGTGTAAAGCAAGAGAAACTTAGTGTCCCACCATTCGGGAGGCTAGACACCCAAAATCAAGATGTCAGCAGGGCAGGTTCCCCCCAAAGCTGCTAGAGAAGAATTCCTCCTCACCCCTTCCTAGCTTCTGCCAATTTCTAGCTGTCCCTGGCATTGCTTGGCTTGAGGGTGCACAGTGTACATTTCTGTCTCTGTCTTCACATGACCTTCTCCTCTCGGTGCCTGTACCTTCATGTGTGCTTCTCCTCTTCTTAGAGAGACATAAGTCATATAAGATTTAGTGTCCATCCTAATTCAATATGACCTCATCTTAATTACATCTTGAAAGATCCCATTTCCAAATCAGGTTACACTGATGGGTACAGGGTTTAAAACTTCTACCTGTCCTTTAGTGACACAGTTCAACCTACCACATCCCCCAACTTCCCATACTCACTAGACTGTGGGCTCTTTGGGGACTGCATCCTCATTCCACCTATGTTTATTGTGTCTATTATGGACCATGTTCTGTCCTGGGCAGTAGACAAGTCACAGTCAAGGGCCCTATACTTGGTAGAAATTCTATTCTATAAAGGGACTGACAATTAAAAGTGACCATTTAGCTGGGTATAGTAGGGCACACCTATAATGCCAGCACTCAGGAGGCTGAAGCACGAGGAGCTTGAGTTTGAGGCCATTCTGAGCTACATCCTGAATTCTAGGCCAGACTGAGCTATACAAGACAGTATCTCAAAAAACAAAAACAAAAACATTCAGGGTTGAAGCCAAAAGCCAAGTGTACCTGGGTGTGTGTTTGTATGTGTGTGTATATATATACACACACATATGCATATAATAACTACTTAACACATATTTGATGAAGAAGCATTAACACAAACCATAAAACACAAAGAATAACCTATGCTACTTCATCTGGCCAGCACTTGTTGGCATGTTTACCAGAATCTAAAAGCTTGATTGCTCTCTGTCCCTATAAAACCTCATTCGACAGTATATGAATTCCTCCTCTCACATGACCCCTCATAGTTCTTTAAGTAATGTCTCTGGGTATCCCAAAAGGCAGTTTTGAAGATATGTCCCTAATTTTTTTAATTTAATTTAAGTTTGCAACTAAAAAAGAAAATGTCTATGTTCTGTTTGCCTTCTAGGGCACTGTCAGTACCCCCCAGCCTCCATTTGTCCAGATGCCAGGTAAGTACTTTAATTCCGTGAGTCAGTGAGCAAGTAACGCCCTTTTGAGTTTAGACTGGGCTTTTTTTTTTTTTTTTTTTTTAATGGTACAAGGGAGTTGAACCCAGGGCCTCATGCATGCTTTGCAAGTGCTCTGCCTCTGAGCTGCACCCGAGCCCCTTTTTTATTTTTAATCTTGAGATAGAGTCTCACTAAATTACACTAAATCTGACCTGTTCTGACCTCACAATCCTCCTACCTCCACCTCCTGAGTCGCTGGGATTACAGGCCTGCGCCACTACACCAGGTTTACAATGTTGTTAGGTGCCATCAAGTTAGTGTCTGACTCATCTCGACCCTATGCACAACACATGAAACACTATTGTCAGTGCTTCTCTGCTATTTATAGGATTTTCAATGGCGGATTATTTCAGGAATGAGCTGCCAGGTTCTTCTCCCAAGCCTGCAGCATCCAGTATTCCCAGGCGGTCTCCCATCCAAGTACTACACAGGCCTGACCCTGCCTAGCTTCCGAGATAGGACAGGATCAGACACCACAGTGGTACAGCTGTAGGCAGGCTTTAAATAGTCATTTTTAAAATAGGAAATCAATGGAGACAGCCCTCATTCAGTCATTCTTGGATTTAGAATTCATTGTATCTTCCAAGGCAGCCTTCAGATAGCCTTCCTAGCAGAAGCTTTTTAGGCAAATAGCAACTAGGCCCTCAGCACAGTTTTAAAATGTCTAAAGTTCTGACTCCTGAGCCATACCATTTGGGCCTGGTTAGTACTTGGATGGGAGACCGCCTAAGAACACCAGGTGCTGTGGGCTTGGGAGAAGGACCTAGCAACCCACTCCCAAAAATCAACCAGCCATTGAAAACCCTATCAACAGCACTGGCAATAGTGTTTCCCCTGTTGTACATACAGTCGCTATGAGTCGGACACTGACTCAATGGCACCTAACAACAACAACAAAGTTCTGACACCATGATCTGATAGATGATGTACCCACTTTAGACAGAAAAGGAAAGAGAACTGCAGGCAGGGGGCAGGGGCAACAGTCATTTATTGGGTGCTAGCTGTATGTCATGCACTTAGCTCAGCATATTGTACTCATTTCAAATTCATGAGTTTCATTCAGCACTCCTGTGTGGATAGGAAAGGGTCATTCCTAATAATAGTGTTGGGTGTTCTCACACACACACACACACACACACACACACACGACAATCCCTCAAACTCAGATCTCAAACTCAGCAGTGCTTTGGCACCTTCAGAGCTGCGTAATGGAAAGGGATACGAGCCATGATAAGCCCCAAAATGAATATTTCTATGTTGTGTTTCCCAATCATATTTACTGTCCTTGATTATATCTTCTCTCATCTACAGAAGGAAGTTTCTGCCATTTCTTTTTCCCTCTAGAACTTTTCTTCCTCTCTTTAAGGAGAAAAGACTGTGCTTAAGAGAGCAGAGGGTTTTTTTTCTTTCTTTCTTTCCTGGCTGTTTTTATTTGGAAATTGGAAATATAAATATGGCATCCTAAAAGCCTTGTTTACATATTCTGTCTGTTCTCAGCCTTAACTACTCCCCTGGATATAAATTTGTGACATGAAACAGAATCCTATTTATTGATATGAATTTTCATTTGCCCAGATTTTTTTTTTTTGGGGGGTGGGGAGTAAAACTCTAACACTCTGACCATAGTCTTCAAATCCATGAGCAGATTAGAAGTTTGGGGCTATAGACTTTGAGATGAAAGTGGAATAAGTAGAATCATGCTGACAGTTTTGATGGGGGAATTTTGATTGCTTCTTCTGAATGAATTCATTTACATGTAATGTTGAGCACACTGTAACATATAACATGTGAGCCCTGCGACCGTGGTCCTTGCAGATTGACAGGAAAGAGAGCTGTCGAAGGTGAAAGAGTACTGAGCACAATATCAAGTCCCACCTCGCGTGGGAGCAGCCAGTGCTTGCAGGATGACTGAGTCATGATAACAAAGAAGAAGGGTTTCCACCAGCTTGTCTTTCTCCCCTCTGAAAGGTAGGTTGGGTAGGCAAGGGACAAAGCTCAGAAATCCTGCCCTGGGATTGGTGGAAGGTAAACGGACACAAGCACTTGGATCTTCTCCCCAGCCAGGCCATCTGTAATCTTAGCTGATTAGATCACACCTACCACCAGCTGGGGTATGTAACTCACCAGTTACACAGTCCCTTGAGTCTCTACCCCTAACATGCATTTCCTGTTAAGGCTCAGCTATGGAGTCAGAAAGTGTTTAGAAAACACACTTCTCTTCTAAAACAATTTCACTGGCTTTATCTTAACGAGACTCTTGTCCATTCCAGCTTTTCCTGGTTTCCACCGAGGGAAACTTTCTGTAGGAGACGCTTCCTAAATTTGCAGTTCCCTGGGGAGCGAAGCGATGCATTCCGTGTGGCCACAAGAGGGCAGCAAATACCACCAGATTCATCTAAGCCAGGAAACAGCTTTTGAAGTCCTCTAAAACTGGCTTCTCTGCAAGGGGAGTACCCCAGGGCAAGCCATTTATTGATGCCTACTAGGTGTGAGACAGGACATTAAAAGTAATTATACAAAAGAATTGGAAGACAAAGTGCAATCTGCCTCTGATATGCCGTGGGGCTGTATCACCTTATCTAGAGATACAGTATCTCATGTCACAAGCCTGGAAGCCACCTCTTGTAAACAGTCCTATCATGGGAATGTAGCTCAGAAGCTGTGAACAGATGTTTCATTCCATAAAATGTAAATTCGCAGGGATCCTTGGACTTAGCTCTTTAAAGTCCAGCCCCTTGCTAGCATGTTGCCTGGATGAATGATTGAAGAGCTATTAAAGTGAACCATCCCCTCAAGCAAGGAACTTTTAAACATATTAGTTATTTGGACGGGAACCGTGAAAAGCAGCAGGAATATCCCGTGGTTTTAAGACCTCTGTCTATTTCTGTCTTAACGGTGTCAGGCACACATCAGTACCATCATTCCACACTGGAGACAATGTCACCATTTGATTTTGCTCTGCCAACAGGTTCCCCGGTCATGTCAGGTTACTACGGTGTCAGGAGATCCTTCTTGTCGGACTCAGACTTCCACAACAGTAAACCTTTCTCCAATGACGTCTACACCTCCGGCCTGGCAAAGTCCTTTCCCTGCGAGTCCACTGCAGGGCCCAGCCACACGGCACTGCTCGAGTCCTACTTGGCGGAGCCCCACGGGGACTATCGCTCGCCGGCGCTGACCCCCACCCCGGGCTCCCTGTTCAGCACCTCGCCCCTGCCTCCGCTCCTGCCGCCCTTCCCCAGCGACCCCGCTCACTTCGTGTTTGTGAGTATGGTTATTTCACGTGCAGGGAATAACTCGAGGTCCAGGGATCCTATGGATCTGGCCCAGCCCCAGTGCTTAGCAACCAGGTAGAAGCTGGCTGTGGCTCCCCTGGGGGGCCCCTAAGGCTACTGTGTGATGTCCTGAGGCACCAGGACCCACTGGCTCTGCCAGGACACCGTCTAAGGGAGTCCTGCTTCACAGCCCACATTAACCATGATGGCAAGAGCATCTGGGGATTTGAATGGGGAAAACTATAAGGTAGAACTTATATGCATTCTGTTAATATTCTACTGATTTGCCAGAGGTTCTCCCACCCCATTAGCAAGGCATCCTTCCTCCACCCATAAGGAAGGAACACTGAAGTTACATCTGTACGTGACTAGGCAACCTCCCAGGGCAGGGGCATGGGCTTCTCCTTCCTTTCCAGTCCTTGCCGCCTGCTTCCCCACAGCGTTGCTGCCCTACAGAAGCTTTTCTCTCTTGACCCATCCAAAGAGATGGATCATAAGGATGCTAAGACTGTTATTGTTAGGTTGTTGTTAGGTGCCGTCAAGTCGGTATCCGACTCATAGCGACCCTCTGTACAACAGGGGAAACACTATTGTCAGTGCTTCTCTGCTGTTCATAGGGTTTTCAATGGCAGTTTGATTCTTGGGAGGGGGTTGCCAGGTCCTTCTCCCAAGCCTACAGTTTCTAGGTGTTCCCAGGCGGTCTCCCAACTAGGTACTAATCAGGCCTGACCCTGCTTAGCTTCTGAGATCTAACGGGATTGGATGACACAGGGCTACAGCTGCAGGCCAAAACTGTTACAGGGAACTGGAAAGCCTTCTCCTACAAAGGACTGATTCTCTAAAGGTGGAATTTCAACAATAGGGGAAGAGAGGGAATTTAACATTCATAAGTACCTAATCTAAGCCAGGAAATTTATGTGCCTTTGTTCATTTAATATTTGCAATAACTCAGGAAATGTTCTTGAAAGCCCTGTTTTATAGATGAACAAGGGGAGGTGCTCAGAGTCGGGAGGGTAGCAGGTGGTACAGCTATGAATGAACCCAGCCTGCTCCAAGACAAGCAGGCTTGAGAAGGTAGTTCCAAGCTTACTTCCTTCCCCCTGAGATCAGGGTGGCCTCCCCCATCCACTCAAAAGTTCAGTAATCAGAGGTTTACTCCTTCTGAAAGAGGCCAGGGGCTGACCTTTCCTGCTTGTGCGAAGGCTAGTCTAGGACCTTGAGCAATGTGAGGCTCAAAAAGAATGCAGGACATAGTGCATTATTGTCAACAGAACATTCAGTTGTTGTTTATTTTATTCTTCTCACATTTCACTCCATGTTTTCTAGGAAAAGGAAAAGAAATCTATAGATAGATAAATGATGGTGATAGATGTAAATAGAGATAGATGATAGATGATGATAGATGGAAATAGAGATAGATAGATAGTGATAGGTAGACATAGAGATAGAAGATGGATGGTGATAGATGGAAATAGAAATAGATAATAGATAATGATAGATGGTTGTGATAGATGTAAATAAAGATAGATGATAGACGGAAATAGAGATAGATGATAGATAGATGGTGATAGACAGATAGATAGATGATGGTAATAGATGAAAATAGAGATAGATGATAGATGGATAGATATAGATAGATAAATAGATAGATAGATAGATGGTGATAGATGGAAATTGAGATAGATGATAGATAGATATGTGTGTATCCTATACATATAGATATATAGATATGAATAAAATCTCATCCTGAGAGTAGAAAGGAACCAAAACTTTGCCACCTGGTGTCCAATGCCAGTAGGTCAAGATTCCTCGTGGGTGGGCCTCTAGCAGGGGAAAGGCACGAGGGTTGTTCTGGAGGCTGGGGTATAGCAGCAGCCCTGTATCCACAGAGCATTGGCTAATTAATAACCCCAGTGGCCCTGCCGTTCTCCTAGAGGGACTCGTGGGAGCAGACGGTGCCCGATGGTCTCAGCCAGCCAGACCCCATGCCTGCCGACGCCCTGCAGACCTTGCCACCCAGCACAAGTTGCCTCTCCCAGCTGGAGTCAGGACGCGCCACACCACCCAGGAGCTCAGGCTGGGGAGCCTCCCTTGCTGGGGCTCAGTCCTACTCGCTGCACACATTGGAGGATATGTACCACACGCCGGGGTACCCCACCCCACCTCCCTACTCCTTTACCCCCTTCATGACGGTGCCCAATGACCTACCACCCAAGGTGGTACCTCTCTCTTCAGATGAGGCAGCAGACACCCCATCCCTTCATGACCCCTCACCTTGGACGAAAGAAGACGGGAGCATGGCTTGGGGAGCCTACGAATGCCGCAGAGCTTACTGAGGGAGAGGACCAGAGGACTTCTACTCTGTTCTTTAAGCTGGGTTCTCTGTTCCACAGATTGAGGTGTGCAGCTCATTTGGAACTTGGTTTTCACGATAAGTCTCAATGCCATCCTTCGTTAATGGACAATGGCATTTATTTTTTATCTTCCCCATTATAACCCCACTGAAGTATACCCGGATATTAATTAAATAGGTCATGGACCATATTCTAGTGAGACAACCTGGCAGTGAGGTCTTCTGGGAACTTTAATAACCCACCATTACATTCTGAATCTCCTGTTATCTTGGAAGTATCATTTTGGCACTATTTTTTTTCTTAAGTTACATTAAAAAGTTTGTGCAAATCATAAAACATAATCATTTTCCTGTCTAATTTTTCTTATAAACTATGTGCATTCTTCAGTAGTACAGGTTGAGGCACATAAAACACATTTTATACCACGTGACTTTAAGGAGTGAAATGTTATATACATTTCCCTCAATTACAGGGATTTGTAAAGGCTCAGAAAAAAATATGGCCCTATATGTAAGCGCTTTACAGTCAATGAAATAGGATGAGGTGAGGAGATGGTGGTTTTGTAAATAAAGTTTTAATTCTCCCCTGTAGTCCAGGATGTTCAAAAATTAGTTCAACTCAAAAAACACCAAAACTTTTCTCTGATCAATGCTAGCCTTAATTAAACTAAACATTATCCCTTTGATGGAATAAACCTACAGTTACCAGAGTAGCTAAATAAAATGAGCATTCAGTGCTCAAATAAGAATTCATCCATCTTAAAGAAAATACAGAAGATAGGACTAAGCTGTTTGGTGAGAAACAGACCACACCAAGAAGCAACGGGGCTTTGGAGAAGGACATTTTGTCAGGTGTGAATCAAGAGCATTATATACAGCAATTCCTCCCTCTGTGAAGGAAAGCCTTGGTGGCTTATTGGTCAGAGAAGTACAGCTCTTACTGTGTAAAATTGAAGAAACTGAATTCTGAAACATTAATCTGTCTCATGTGAGCTTGATTGGTGTAGGTTCCTTTGCCAACCCCAGAGTAATCTCTACCAAGCAGTGCACCTGTCTGCAGGCCACGCCCATCATAAATACCTTGCGCACACTTTGACTTTGCAAATGCAGATGTCAAGGCCCACAGGTCACACATACACCCTTCCTCCAATCTTCCAACCAACACCCTCTCTTTACTTCCTTATCACATCTTCCTGAACTCTGTGGTCCCTCCTGGGATGGGGTTTAGCTCAGTGGGTAGAGTGCTTGCTCTGCACGCTCTGAGGCCTTGAGTTCATTCCCCAGCACTGCAAAAACAGGAGAAGGACCTGGATGCCCACTCCCAAGACAATCTCAAAACAACCAGCCATCAGAAACCCTGTGAATATCAGAGAAGCACTGACATAATACCAGGCAGGGCACAGTGTGGAGAGGGTTTCAATCTGTTCTACATAGGGTCACTATGAGTCAGACCCTACTAGACAGCACCTAACAACAATAGGATAGTCATCCTATTGTGCAGTAGCACACCAGAACTTATTCCTCTCGACTATAACTTTGTACCTGCTGACCAACTTCTCCCTGTCCCCTCTCCCCTATACCTTATTCATCCTCTGGTAACCATTATTCTACTCTCTATTTCTATAGATCAATTTCTTTAGATTCCACACGAGATTATGCAGTATTTACCTTTCTGAACTTGTCATCAAGATTCATGCATGTTGTTATAAATAACAAGATTTTATCTTTTTATGGCTCAACAGTATTACACTATACTCCTCCCTCCCAACAGATCCTACATTTTCACACTCACTACATTTTCTTTGCATATAGCCATATCATCCTGGCATCCCATCCTGTCTGATCTCAGAAGTGAAGCGGGGTCAGGCCTGGCTGGTCTTTGGATAGGAGACCACCTGGGAATACCAGGTGCTATAGGCTTGGGAGAAGGACCCAGCAGCCCACTCCCAAAATAATCAGCCATCAAAAACCCTATGAATGGCAGAGAAGCACTGACAATAGTGTCAAGCATGGCACACTGTCAAGTGGTGTTTCGTCTGTTATACATAGGGTCAGTATGAGTCAGACCCAATGCCACAGCACCTAACAACAATAAACCACAACATCCATTGACAGATACTTAGATTGATTTCATATTTTGGCTATTGGGAATAGTGCTCTAATAAATATACAAGTCCAAATATCTCTTCAAGAGTATGGATATTTTTCAAAAAAATTAGAAATAGGACTACCACATGACCCAGCAATCCTACTATGTGGTATATACCCAAAAGAAATGAATCAGCTTGAGTTTTACTCTGGTTAATATTGAAGAGCACTTCCTAGAAAGGTGACAACATGTAGTATGGGAGAGAAGACCTGCCCTTTCTCAAGAGACTTGGGACATCAGTCCTGGTTCTCAGTATCTTTTGGCAAAGCCATCTGTCAATCAGCCATTACTCCTGGGCAGCAGGCTGTTGTGTCAGAAAGAAGAGATCTGGTCTTGTGTTGATTCAGGGGTCTTCATGAGGGTCTCAGGGTCATTTTTCTACATTGGTTATATAAATTTTGTAATTATAGTCACCTCCTACCCGACTACCTATAGCCATACCACTGTGGTGTCCGATCCCATCAGATCTCAGAAGCTAATCAAGGTCGGGCCTGGTTAGTACTTGGATGGGAGACCGCCAGGGAATACCAGGTGCTATAGGCTTGGGAGAAGGACCTGGCAACCCACTTCCAAAAAAACCAGTCAGCCATTGAATACCCTATGAATAGCATAGAAGCATGACAATAGTGTTTTGTCCATTGTATATAGGGTCGTTATGAGTCGGACATCAACTTGATAGCACCTAACAACAACTACTTCACTCAACAGCACCTAACAACAACTACTCACATTTTTTAACCAGCCAAAACAAAATGTTTGTATAAATTATATGTCTGTGTGTATCCCAACCTAAATCTCAAGTTTTGTTTATAATGCTACAGATTAGGCATGCTTGTCTAACTTACTTTTGGTTTAAGTACCCATGGATCATGCTCATTCATCTCATAACAACCTGAAGATACATCAGTTCTCAGACAGAGCCCAGCAACCAGACCTTGGAAGACAAGAAAACACAGTGATTACAATAGTGCCTACATTCTTCTTAAAGCATCTAACCTCTTTCATAGTGACTAACAAGGTTAATTTATTGAGAGAGAGACAGACAGACATACACACAGGCCCGTACCCATGTAATATCCATCCCGGCTATCTAGCCTAAAAGGTGTTAGAGGTGTTAGAGGGAGAATGAGTGATGCTAATAAATTCCAAAGGGCAAATGTATTTCATATATTTTAATTTGGTCCTGCTTTACTGTGCTGGGAATATTTTTGTTAAAAAGTAAAAACAGCCTACAAAATTATGATAGGGAAATTAATTGCAATTCCCTCTCCTATTTCCATTCAAGTCCTCCCATTTTCTAATGCCTGTGAGGACAACCACTCTTTTTTCATGCACCATTACCAGTATATGAAAGAAACGCATTCTTTTCTCCCTCTCCTTCCTCCCACCTGCTCTTCTGTGATTCACAGTTTCCCTGGGACACCCAGAAAAAAGTTAAAGAGCTCAAGTTCAAAACCATCTCTTTCAGGTCCTGCCAGGACACAGGATATATTGAAGATTTAAAGTAAGCAGTTAGTGATGTCAAGTTCAAGTTACTTAAGAATGCCAACTAGATAATATCAAAAAGAAGTCAAAAGTGAAATTTTCCCATGCAAAAACTATAGTACAATCACCTTGTGAGTCACTGGAAATAGACAGAGCATGTCACAGAAAGTCTTTGTATTTCTCTTACAATGTTTTACAAACCCCAAAGAATGAGAGAAGAAAACCACATCTTCACCTTGTTTATTTAATAAATACTTGTAAATGATCATCATGACTTGCCACAGCTCGGTTAGTAATACAATATCATGGTACTATTGTGGTAGAGGAAGAGGGCTGAAGTGCTCCAAAAGAAGATCCACGAAGGGAAAAGAATTACTAACCCTAGCAGTAAAATATACATTTACATATAGATACACACATACATATACACAGAGAGAGGAAAGTACCTTTGTGATCTATTCTTCAATATGTAAACCAAAGTAATACAGTCACATGGAATAAAACATCAGTTATATTTAAAGCTCCAAAATAACAAGTGTTGTCCAAGGCTTAAGTCACATTGCATTATAGAAATTCTGTGTATCACACACCAAAATTACTCTAGGTTCAACCACTGGGTTCTGTCTAAAATATCCTCTATTCAAAACAGTATTACACTGCTCATTGAACCATTTACTCTATAGAGGGCAAGTGCAAAATCATACACTCTAGACAGAAAGTGATTCTCCAGTTAAGGAGACTTAAAGGGAAGACTCATGAATGGCTCACCATTGTGTCCCTAGCACCTGGCTCAGAGTCCAGTTAGTTGTCAATGCCCAGTAAGTCTTGATTAGATTGAACTAAATCTGTACCACAAAGATGAATAACTACTTAGACCCTGACTCTATGTATGACAGTCCTCTGAAACCAGATGAGAAAATCCTTACCATATTTAATATTGAACACTAGACAATAATTTGCAAATTCAGGCAGGAGGTTAATATTGGGCTTTGGTGGTAACATATTCAGAATGATTGATTTTAGGGTTTTTAAATGTCTTTAAGAAGGAAAATTAGCACAGAAAAATGTTATTGTATTCATTTATTATCTGCATGTATTTCAATATACTGGTCAGAGGACTTAGAAATAACAGTCAGTGTTTAGTATTATCTCTGATGTGATCAAAACAAGTGTAATAATCAGGAACTAGACTCTCCCAGGGTCAAGCTAACTGAATAATAATAAACTCTTCTATAGTTACTTGAAAATGATGATATCATGTTATATTTGATCGTAGATACAAAGTATCCTGTAACTATAACCCCTGATAAATAAGACCTGCAGGTCTGGACTATGCAATGTTACTGACATTAGATTATAAGAAAGAAGAACAGTAAAAAAAAAAAAAAATGGTGTATGCGCCAAAGGGGAAAAAATTGGACCAAACAAAGAACATCTGGGAATTAGCTCTGTTATATTATAAAAATTGATAGATGTGCCTGCTAACCCTTCCCCTAACCAACTATCTTGAGTGGAATAATCCCAAAGTTTTAATGCTCAATCAATGAATGTTAGTCATAAATTAATGTTCTCTCAAACATTTTATTTCTTAACCTTTGTGATATACGCATTCATTCTTGTGGTGGTATTCTTTACATATTTTTGTGTGTCTTAAATATTGCATTATAAAAATGTTGTAAGTAAAAGAGCTTTTCAAGCAGTGCATGATAGTACCTTTCTTACTTAAATGATAGATTATCAAATGCTTCTTCCTCATAGAAATGTCTTCAGGAAAAGTTAAAACTGAGTGCCTTATGGGAAGAGACTGGTTTAACACAAATCATGGTATGACCTCCCTCAATAGCCTTCCTGGTCATTTTCCTATGGGCCAAATGTTCACTGTAAAGTCCAATTAGTACTTGTTTCCTCCATGTATTCAATTTTTTGGAACCTGATATTTCTCACAAGGTTTGGTAACAGTGTTCCAAAATCAAGGTGACAAAAGAACTTTGCATTAATGAAAAGAATTTAGAGCTGTAGTCAAATTTGAAGGGAACAAATTACTTCTTTTCCTTAAACTGAAAGTCTTTTATTATGCTTGTGTCTAAGTTTAACAAAACCTACTTTGGGGAAAAAACATAATTCTCTACAATGTACTTTGCATACCAAGGATTGCCAAAGTTTTTTCAGTTGAAATGTTCAGTTTAAAAAGTTAAAAAGAAATCTTCTCTACCCACTCTGGGTATCATTGACTGACTTTAAGGAGGTCAATGACAAACTAAAGGATTTCTCAGCGCAGTGGCAAGGATCATCAGAAATCGGGAAAGCTGATTTCTGAAGAACTGGAGAAATGAAGATGGAAGCCTCAAGAAAAGAAGGCCTAGGAAGACAGTAACTTCAGAAGTAGCGCTAGACTGGTCAGAGTAGATACTCAGTACATGATTGCTGAAGGAAGGAAGGAATGATTCAACGAATGAGCTAAACAGACCCAAAATGGAAAAGCAGGAGTGTGGGAGTGGGAGAGCAGAACAGTTGATGGCAGAAACCAGGACTTATTTATCTTTCTTTTCCTGGTGCTCAATACCGGGTGTGGGACCTAGGTGGTGCTCAATTAATTCCTAAACAACTTATGGTTCAGCCACTGATCACTATAGTTAAAAGAGTCCAACTGTAGAACACGTGGGCTGGGGGTTAGCTCGGTTGGTAGAGTGCTGTGCTGTGCTCTCTGAGGCCCTGGTTTCAATCCTCAGCACCATGACAAAATGAGAGAAGCACTTGGCAGCCCACTCCTGAAACAATCCCTAAAAAATCAATCTGCCATTGAAAGCCCTATGAATAGCAGAGAAGCACTGACAGAGTGCCAGGCACAGCTCAGTGTCAGGGAGAGTTTCATTCTGTTGTACATAGGGTTGCCATGAGTTAGACCCAACTAGATGGCACCTAACAAGAAGAACAATTAGTGGAACAGGCTGCCTTACAAACAGTGATCTCCAATTTCCTCTACACAGATTCTGCTGTGAGGCAGGGTCTCTGCCAAGGAATGAAGCCCACGGCTAGAGAGCCACCAGCAAAAAGATTAGGAAAGACTTAAGTCCCTCTCAGCACTTTCAGATCCTTTCCAACACCTAACATCAAGACTCTGTATTTTCGAGCAAATGAGCCCATTATAGCAGATAGAGCCCTATAAAATTTTTTTTAGTTTTTCTTAAATTAAAATCTCAAAAGGATTATCAGCACCTCAGGGCAGACACTCTACAGGTAACAATGCCCCCAAGAGAGTCCCTGTGTGAGAAGAACAAACTGTAATCAGCACAATTAATAGGTTATCCTCATCCGCAGCTGGCCTCTTCAGGGTTCTATGTTTCTAGAATGCTCTCACATCAGTATGATGCAGGGTCTTGGGCTCTTTGCACACACTGACAATAAAGCAGATAGCACCCCCAATACTCCCACATGCACAATGCTAAGATGTGACTTTGCATACCCGAAGAGTTGCATTTCTCCAGTGCTACTCACACCTCATTAGTGAGATGTTAAATTAACCTAGTGACTCTCAACCAGCATATATTTCTCATAAATGGAATGAAGTAGAAAAGATGGAATATGATAGAAAATCTCAGAGGGCTTCACACACCTTAGGCATACATTGTTTCATGAATAGTTTGTTCTATGTAAATATTGTTACAGATACATGTGAACATGTAAACTAAATTTCTTACTGAGGATTGAAGTCCAAAAAGTTCAAAAAATATCGTAAATAATGATAGTTAAGAGAAAGGGTTTTGGAGTCAGACTTATTAAATGTTAAATCCCAACTCTGTCATTTATGTGCTCACTAATCTTGGCAAGTCGTGTATCCTCTAGGCTTGTTTCTTTTCAGAGAAATTGAGACACCATAACAACACCGTGCCTGGCATCCAATAAACAACAGATGACAACTTTAAAGAGTCTCTTCTGGGGCTGGAGGTGGAGTTCAGTGGTAGAGCACTGGCACAGTATGCACAACATCCTAGGCTCGATCCTAGCACTGCAAAATGAAAAATTTAAATAAAAATTTTAAGAGTCTCCCATGAAGAGCATCCAGTTCTGTGGACACCTGGGCTACCAGCTGAGCAGTGGCCAGTTGCTCTAGATGTCATCACACATGCAGATCTGTAAAGAGGACCCACAGGATCCATGGAGAAAGGACAGGTCCTTACTTCCACCAGCATGGCATTGGCTCTTAAATACCTATGGTAGGGTTTTGGAGTTATAGAACAGTGGGAACCAAAACTCTGTAAGATTGGGCTGACCACCAGTTCAGAGGGCGAGGGAGAGGTTCTTCCTCAAAATGGGGCATCAACCCGGGGAAATGGAGTTGTCTGAAGTTTCTGGCCACCAACAGCAGTGAGCTGTCCACCTCAATAACAGAGGCCAACACAGACACCCCAGGTCTGCTGCCATGGCTCAGACACAGGCTTCCAGGAGGAGGGACAAAGAGTTCTTTGCCGTCCCTGCAGCCCCCTGACTTGAATGAAGCCCCCATCACCCAGCCTAGTCTGCCTCTCCTGAGGACCCAGCCATCAGCATCTCCCTCTACCACAATGCTAAGGGATCGCAGTGGCCTCCTGCCATGTCTGTCCATCTCCACGTGGGAGGAGAAGTGAGGATGGAGATGAAGCCTGAAAACATGAGGCAGCAAGTCCAGCACAGGGAAACAGAGATACACAGGGACCTGGGGGGAAAGCAGCGATCCACACAGGCAAGGGAGGCCACTCAGCAATGACAAGAAGAGAGTCAAAGAAAAAGAAACATAGAAAAAAAATAAATAAACAAAAAAGCCGAAGGACAGAGAGGATGGTTTTTAAAAAGCAAACCAAAAAATAAGAAAACAAAAAGCAGGAAGACAGAAGAGAAAGGAAGAAGCAATGATGACAGGAAATCACCCTGAATTCCAAGCAGTGCCCAGGCCCAGCCCAGGAGAGAGGGCTGGTGGGAGAGAGGGGCTCACCTGCCCTTCTCCTCCACAGCTCTGGTCCCTAGGCCTGGCTTCTGTCAGGGGAACCCAGGACACAGGTCTAGGGCCTTGGAGAAGTGAGCTGTAATAGCTGATAAATCCCAGCACACAAATACACTCTGTCCTGCCCTCCATTGCCAGGTGCCACCTCAGGTGTCCCCAGCCCTGGTCTCCCCCAGAGACGTGGCTCAGCTTCCTAGCACTTCCTACCCATCATAGTCATGTTGTTGTGAGAGACGCCCTTTCTCTGAGTTCGGTATGTTGCACCCTGCCTCTGACTCATTTGAGGGCATGCAGATATTTTTCTGGAGGCCTGAGGGGGCTAATACGACACTTAAAAAAAAAAAAGTTTGTTTCAGAGAACTCAGGGATTAAAGAATAGAACAGAGGTCTATAGTCATCACCTGGCTTGGCATCCTGGGAGTATCTGCAAAGGGAACTCCACCCTGTCTTCTAGTGCTCCCCCCTTCTCCTGGGAGGAAAAGAAGGATTTGGCCTGGCACTCACTCTGTCTGGGTCATTCCTGTCTCTTCCATCTTCTGAACAACAGGCAAGAGGCACATTCAGCGCTTAAAGAAGATGTGCCGGCACAGGCCTAAGTCACTTGTGAGGGGTCTTGGCCTGGACCAAGGGAACTGCAGGTGCCCCAGGGGGTCCGCAAATTCCTCCCACCTCTCCCCCCACAGTGATCAGCTTTGCAAACAAATCTATGTCCTTTCAGCTAAAATGAGCAGGAACCAAGCTCATCACCCTTTCCTGACATGTGCTCCTACAGGGAGGAGGTAGAGGTGGCTCAGAGGGACAGAGACAGAGAAGACAGAAGTGGACCCAGCAGTGATCAAACACAGCAGCCCAGGATGTCTCCAGTGCGAGGCCCAGGGGCATGCCCAGCTCTGCCGGGAGGAGCAAAGTTCTTAATGGGCAGGTGCTCAGGGCTGAAACCCAGTGTTTGGGGCCCAAGCACAGAGCCGGATGGAAGGGGAGGGAAGCCCGCACATGGCCAGAACGACACGAAGCACAGAGCTAAGGCTTCTGCTGTCCTCTGGCCTGCAGCCTAGGCCCACAGTGACCCCTTGCCATGACACACCCACTGGCTGCCATGTTCACTCCCCAAAACCTGAGGTTTTCCCTTAAAACAGAGACTGGGCATGTGGGGATCTGCCTGGCGGGCTGGTCTGGCTCAGGCTGTCCTGGGGGGCAGCCTGAGTCAGTTGGGGCTTCTGAGTTGCCTTTAGGGCAGAAATACAGAGCGTCTTTGAGGACACCTGCTCTGCCTGTGGGAAGGTGGACAAAATACTCAAAATACAAGAAAAGCAAGGGTCAGGACCCAAACAGATCTCACTCCCTGTTTCTCTGGACTCCCTGTGGGGTGCCTGTGTGCAGGATTTCTGCAGAAGATAGTCCATTTTGTTAAGCCTTTGAATATTCAAATTGAAAGTATCGCGCAATCATTGATTGTCAAATCATGGGTTTCTAGAGGTTTTAAATACTTGGCATGAGGGGGAAAAAACTCAAACCTATACCCGAAGGTATAAAACATTAATTCTGTGTTTCTCCTGCTCCAGGGACTTGGGTGCAGCCGGATGCTTTGTGAAACTTTAAAAATGTCGCATCTCTGCCTTTCCCCCTGCACAGGAGTCCTCCTAGGCGCCGAGTCCCTGCAGCTGCAGCATCCAGCCTCCAACCCAGCTCCTGCTGACCACGATGTCCGGTAACGTGGCTGCTTCTCCGAGGGGGTCGGGCTGTGCAGGTCAGGGGCATTTCAATCCGGGTGGATTCCCACAGCTTCCCCTGCATACAAGAGAGAGGCACAAAGTCAGGGCACACAAGCAAGGGCCCGGCGGGGATCCGGAGACCGCGCAGGCCCCGCTGTGGCCGCTCGCGCTCGGTGCCTGCTCCCCAGAGCCAAGGCCCAGAGGCCGAGCTGGCCGCTCCGGACATCCGTGTACCCCAGGGCCCCGGCCGGCCCCTGCGCTTCCCGCGGCAGCGTCCCGGGACTTCGCGGCGCCTACCCTGCGCGCCCAGAAGCGGCGGAGGGGGGAGCTAGAGGCTCACGGAGGCGGGAAAGAGCCGAGCAGAGCAGAGCTGCTCGGAGCTGAGCGCTGGCGGTCTCTGTGCACACGTGCGGACCCCCAGGCGTGTCCACTGCCCGCGGTGCCCCAACCGCTCGAGCAGGCGGGGTGTGGGGGAGGGAAACGGGGAGGAGAAGGCGGCCAGGCACCGGATTCCCTGGGTCTGGGTGAAGGATGGCGCAACCCCCTTTCCTGGGGATCCCCTAGCTCCAGAGGTCGGGCCTGGGGTGGGGGCTCCCTGCTGTCCCTGCAGTCACCAGGCGAGGCGCTGGCGGCCCGGCTCCCAGGCTGCGTGCATGGCCGCCCCCGCCCGCCCCGCGCGATTCCCGGGTGCGCGCCCCAGGGTCGAGGTCAGGGCGGCGGCGCGGCCAACCCCACCTGCAAAGGTCGCCCGGCCCGGCGAGGCCTAGCAGCTCCGCGACCCACTCACTGCGCTCGCTCGGTGAGGCCCCGGCCGTGGCTGCGCCCCGCCAGCGCACCGGGTCCCTTCCCCAGACCCCCGCGGCACGCGCCCGGCCACTGCTTTCCGCCGGGTCCCCAGCTCGGGGCGGCCCCCTGGAGACCGCGCGGTCCTCGGGAGCCTCAGGACGGCTTTTCTCCCCCAGCTCGCGCCGCAGGGACGCGCCGGGAGCCTCCGTGCGCTGCGGAGGAACGCCTGCACCCGCAAGGGCGGGGTGGAGACAGGGGAGAGCGGGAGCCGAGGCCGAAGGAGGGAGGAGGAAGACATGGAGAGCGGAGAGGGCCAGGAACAGAGGGTAGAGGAGGAACGCGACTTGAAGGAGTGCCCTGGCCCTGTCCCCTTTTCAGGGTCAGCCTGGCAGATCCCTCACCGGCCCAGGACAGGCTGGCCAAACCCCGGCTTGGCCCACGGCTGGCTTCCAGACCAAGGGCTCGCAGAGGTTGTACCCTCTCCAGAAGCCACGCCTGGCCTGGTGGGAAAGGAAGAGGCTTGGGGTCACCACTGGGAACATCATGGTGGAGCTGGCTAGGTCAGCTGCTAGAGAGAGCCCCCCTCCCCAGATCTATAATGCCCTCTCCCCAGCCAGAAGACTGGCCCAGAACCCCGGGCTCCCCCAACTTAATTAGCCAAACAGCAAGGCTGTTCTGCACTGCCTCCCCATTTTTGAGCAGAACAGCCTGTGTGCTGTTGGAGGGATGGGGTCCAGTCTGGGCTGAATCACCTCACAGATATCCATAAGTTCTATTGCTACGGGGACCCTAAAAACCTCTCAGCCTGGCTTCTTCAAGTTTGAAATTTGGGGGCGGGATTTAAACCATCTTTGAGCATTGTCTTTGCATTCTCCAAGCCTAGAAATTCAGGTGCCATAGCCTATAAAGGAGACCCCTACCCCACAGCCTGATACCCAGACCTTGACCACCGACTTGACCACCGACTCACTTGCCTTTCCTCAGAAAAACCGAAAGTGTATCAAGGTGTCCGCGTGAAGATCACAGTGAAGGAGTTGCTACAGCAAAGAAGGGCCCACCAGGCAGCGTCAGGGGGAACCGTAAGCATGAACCTCTCACTTGCTCCCAGCCCATGGTAGGCCACATCCAGCCCTGTGCTTGGGAAGGTGTGGAGACCACCCCCAGACCTGGCCTTCCTCAGCTGTTCTTCATCCCAGCTCACCATAGGCAGCCAGAAAGAACACACAGGCGGGGGTTCTCTGGGTGCTCAGGATTTAGGGGAGCCCATCCCTCACTGGTCAGAGTTGTTCCTCTGTACAAAGAGAGGCACCCAGCAGGTAAGTAGGCTGTTGCAGTGTTAGGGGCAGTTTAGAGACAGCCCTCACATCTGCACAGAAAACCTCCCCCAGAAAGTCACATCATCTTGGAGAGTAATTTCAGGTTAGTGTGTCTATGGAAGATCCCCCCCCCCCCATTCTTCTGGACCTCAGCATCTGAGGTCATTTGTCTGAAAACCACCAGTCACTGAAAATCCCCAGCAGAAAGGTGCAATGTCTCTGGAATAGACATAGAACCATTCCCTTAAGATGTAATAAAGCCTCACGTTATTGTTGTTGTTGTTAGGTGCCCTCCAAGTCCGCATCTAACTCATAGCAACCTTCATAGGGTTTTCAATGGCTAATTGTTTTGGGATTGCTTCAGGAGTGGATTGCCTCATCCTTCTCCATTTTTTGCAGTAGTGGGGATTGAACCCGGTGCTCCGAGCAGCACTCTACCAACTGTGCTAAACCCCAGCCCAAAGCCTCACATAGTACTGTGTTATTACAAAACTAATGTAGGCAGTCAAAAGGCACTCTGACACTATAAATGGCTTCCTAAAGCAGGTAAGTACTGCCAGGAGCACTCACTGCAGCAGCAGAACCAAATAAACTAGGGGGGGTCAGGCCCCTAGAAAGGGCTGCTCATTACTGAAAGCCTTCCACAGATTTTACAATGGCTTGGGGGTGGGTGTGGGCATGGAGGTGGGATTAGACAGCTGGGGCTCACGTTGCCTGTGTTAGGATTGGTCCTTCTCCAGCCTGTGAGCATCTGCCCCACCACAGTTTTTGTGCCTGTGTTGTGTTCCATGGATGAATTCATGAAATGAGCCTTTGGCAATGCATCTCATAAAATGGGAGGAGGCAAATTATATGTAGGGATGGTGAGTGAAGTTCAAGAGCCAGGTGAACTGGGTTCAGTTCTCAGCTCCTTCATGGTATGTATCCTCCAGCAAATTCCTCAATCTCTCTTGCCTGTTTCCCTCATCCCTGAGTTGGGGGTAATAGGACTTCGTAAGGTTTAAATGAGCTCTTTCACATAAAGCGCTAAGAAGAGTACTTCCCACAAAGTGAGTTATCCGTAAATGCTGTTATTATTTGGGAAAGGCAACTAAAAATTCCAACAAAGGATTGAAAGCCTGCTATTCAGCACTATGTTCACCACACCCTTGGCTCAGAGTTTACAGTTCAAGTGTGAGTTTGCTGTGATTTGGTACATACAGCTGGAGAAGTTAGTATCTCTAGCTGCAGAAGTTCAGGGAATAGTAAAACTTCCTACATTTTTAAAGGGCTTTACAGTGATTCTTCTTTCAAAGCACTTTTGCACACAGAATCAGAAATCTGTTCAAAGTCTTGCAGTTGCTAACGGCCAAGCTAAAAGTAGAACCAAGCTCATCTCATGCTTAGTATAAAAACCTTCCCCACCTGTTGGCTCTTTAAATTCATCTTTCTGCAGATCCAACCATATCAAACAGGAGTCTAACAACCCTGACCCCTTCAGTTCAGAGATGGTTATATAATTAGTAAAACTAAGTCTGAGGGAACTGGAAAATGCTTTTAGACAGTCTCTACTCCCATATAAATCAAGATGTCCATAACAAAATGCACTCTTTCATTAAGGAGCTTTGGAACTTGGTAGAATTCTGCTTCGTCTGTACCTAGAGAAGTCCTGTTTGGGCAAAGCAATTCTCTTGCTGCTGGGTCCCTCCAGATCGTTTTCACCACTGTTTTCTTGTTAGCAAGCTGCAGGAGCTAAAAGCAAGATAAAACATTTCAAGGTGTATCTGACCAGTTTCTGTTCCCTGGAGAGTTTACCTTATCTTTTCCTGAATTCATCTCTGAGAAGTAAAGCCAAACTTCTGAGCCAGTGCCTTGCAGAAACACACTCTACTTTGCTTCCTAGATTATATCAGACCATGCCTTCACAAGCATATAGAACTAACACAAAATTTCAATAGTAGTCCCAGATGTAAAATCCCTCACTAGGGACCCTCAGAAGGATCTGGGATTCTAGGACTGCTGCTAAGAGTATACCCAGTATACCAGTATACTGCTGCTAAGAGTATACCCAGCAGGAATGCCAGATATCCCAGGATAACTTATGCCTGCGCTTTGACATAGGTAGACCTTTCTAGTTGAACAGAGATTATCTCGAATTTGTTCAGTTGTTGAAGGATACCTCTGGGAAACTTGAAATTAAGGAGAGAATTAATTGTATCAAATATTTCAAAGCAGGAAGAAATTTATCTGACTTGGTAATAAAATACAGAGTAGTATCCAGAGTGAGATTGTAAGAAGGCAATCATGAGTGGAAGTTATAGCTGGAGACAAATGTCCAGGTCTCAAGCTGTGCCAAAAGAAATGGTATGTGCCAAACTGGTAAATTTAATTTAAAAAAATTATTTCAGCCAGATCAACTTAAAAACACATGCACACACACACACACACACACACACACACACACACACACACCCTTCTTTGACTTTAGGATAAAGAGAAATTTGAGTTAGTACTTACTGAAAAATATACTTTTCTTTTTTCCCATTAATATTCTCAAACAGCCTTGATGTGTTTTTATAAATTGTCAGTGTGGATTTTTGTGCTGCTTGAAATCTAAGAGAGAAGTGCCTTGCTTTCTATTGTTGGAGCAAAGTAGAAAGGGAACCCATGGCTAGAAAGATAATATCAAGTAGAACATTGTAAACATCGCTGGGGAGATAAGAGCAGGATTAACAGGGAAGCATGGGTTAAAGAGAGTCTACAATGAAGCAGATTTTTTAAAACCCACTCCTTCTAAGTCCTTCAACTCAAGCTGCAGCCAAATATTTGCATAAAGAGCTGGTAAAGGATTCCAGCTTCCTGGTTCATGACATTACAACATGGATCGTTTTCAAAATTACCACCACCTCCTGTTTCAGCAGTGGCTGGTTGTACAGAGCTCCCAGTGGCTCGGGGAACAGGAGTGAGTGTCTCCTGGAAGCCAGGAGACATGTGGTAAGCTCGGTTTCCTAGCCCAGAATCCCAGAGTCATGCTGGTCCCTTTAAACTGTCAATCTAAAATGAAAAAAAATGAAAAAGGTCATTTAGTATGATTTTTCCATTCAACTGGAAAATGCAAGCTGCTTTCCTCTAACTAGTTAAAAAGGAGAAGTATCATGACATTAGGTACTTAAATACACTAATGAAGAGCAACTTTTATAGGAAACAGTAAAATACATACAAAGAGTTGAAATATTTACCAACCATAATCTAGAATGTTAATAGGCTCCAACTCACCAACTACAGCTTTAGGAACTTTTTCTTTTTTACCTTAATAGTCCATGAATAGTAAGAACATGTGAATATTATTAGTTACTGAGGCTCAGCAAAGTTAGGAATTGTGTTCTTTTGAGGAAAAGAATTCCTAAGACTAAGAAACCAGGTGGCATATTAAAAAATTTTGAGGAAAATTATTAATGCATAGTTGAATTAAATAAAAGTTCATCCTTATTAGAGGTAAACCAAATAGTTGAATAGGAAGGCTATTTGCTGAGTTTTCTTGAACTATTGTATTTCTGTAACATAAGAATTGTTTACAGTATTTTTTAATCAAAATTAGTAACTTAAAGTTTAAGCGGGGAATCCGATATTAGGGGGAAAAAAACGCCATGCAAACAAAAGTCGAATCTAAATAAAATGTAACATCTGCTGTGTTTAAGGAAGACCACTGTTGTCAGAGGAAAGAATCTGGCTTACCTTATGGCAGAAAAAACCATAGTCCCCGTCCAAATGCCCTGGCTCCCCCTGGACACTTCTGTGCTGCTTTTCTCATGGTGAAATTCTTGTTTTGGCAGCGGTGCGGAGGCAGCAGTATCCATCTTTCAGACCCTGTCACACCAGCCTCTGCAGGTCAGTACAGCCAGCATTACACCTCCCTCAAAAACTCCCTCAGAAGCCCATCTCGAAAGCCTTTCAGTGCTTGATTCAGGGGTTAAGATAGGCACCACCATTTAATTGGACTCCAACCAATCAGACGGTGAAAAAGGCACAGGGACTCCAGATGCAAGCCCAGCAGGAAAGCAAGTACAAGGTTGTGTCCTCCTTTCTGCCCTGTCTACTCTCTGCTGTTTATTCCAGTTCCTCATCTCCAGATAACTAAACTTGACTATAAATCACAACTTTGTCTTTTTTTTTTTTTCCCAGAACGCTGTTGTCTTTTTGTAGTATACTATTAGATGGAACTCAGAACATCCTGTGGCACGGGAATTAATGCCCTTGCTCTTGCTGAGTTAGCTTCCAGCCCACAGGGGCTTCCCTCCCCTTCTTTCCTCTCTTCCCAGAAAGCAGTTCAAACAAGTGTAAGTTTTCCCAGGCCAATTCGAATAACTCTGTTACATAAACACTCCTTCCTATGCCATTCAGCAGCTAAGAGTATAAGGAGGTCATATATAAAGAAGCTTGTACTTATGGAAGTTCCTGCTTGAAGCTTCATTTTAACTTAACCTTAAAGGAACTTGATACTTAAAAAAACCCAGTGCCCTGTAGCCCCTTGATGAACACACTCTAAACCCTCCTCTTTGAATCTTTAAGCATAATTATCATATGCTGTGACTATTAATACTAAATGGAAAAGGAATGATATTTTTCAAATTCTTCCTGCTTGGTATTTACCAGGTTGTTTTCATTGCATTATCATATTAACATGTCCACTAAGAAAACATTTTTTTTCTTTTTGTAATTTTGAACAAGTAGTGTTCATTGGTACTCTACATCCTGGTTTCCATTTTTCGCGTTCACATTGCCATTTATTTGACTTCTCAAACCCTTCTCAAAATTTAAGTGACTAAGTTGTTTAGGAAAGTAATCCTAAATCAAGAAAATTACTTCCCATGGCATCAGAAGTTTTCTCAAAGCCTCTAGCAGATCCATCAGCTACTTCTGGGAAATTTACTTGAACTGCACGTAGGAGCTGGATGTCCATGGTTTTATAGTCCACGATGGTGGAGACTTGAGCCAATAGCCAACTGTGGCACTTAGACATAAGTTGGGCTACCGTGCTTTATTTTTATCCTAACCACACTGACAGCCAATTGCCACTTTATTAACCAGACTTCTTTGAGTGGCACTCGAATTAATGAAGCCAACTAAAAATTCCAAATTGCCTGCCTGTTTATTTTTCTGAAATTTCTCAAGCACCCTTTCCCCTTGGGTATAGTGAATACCCAGGATGTAGAAGAAAAGTTCATTCAAATCTATGTTGCAATTCTTAAGCAAAAAATATTTACCCTTTCTCCTCTAGGACAGTATTTTGAGCCTGAACCAATGTCTTCCACACCCAATTATTCTCAACCCCAAGAACTTTCCACTTGTGCTTCTTGTGAAGAAAACCCAAGTTGCCTGGACCAGATCTTTGATTCCTACCTTCAGACAGAGACACTTCCGGAGCTGGTGCTCAACCCCATGCAAGGCACTCCCCACTATTTCCCAGACAGCTTCCAAGCGGCCCCTTTCTGCTTTAACCAGAGCCTGGTAATTCCTCTTCATTCTTCACATTACATGATTGTTGTTAACTATGGGATAGTAATGCTTTGTACATCATCTCATAAGAAAGCATACAAATAATATCAACAAGGAAACTATCTGAGGAAACAAATAGAAAACTACTTCAAATTTAATGTGTGGACACGTTGCAGGCATAACTTTTGAATACACAGTTAATTACAATTTCCTAAGTAAGTGGATGTGTGGCAATAAGGTTTCCTGATACTACTCACTTAATGTTTTTTAAACCATGAAGTTAAGGCATCTGCTAATTTTGAAATCAAAGTTTTAAACAATAGCCTTTTGATTTTTTATGAATTTTTGAGTTCTTGAAAATGAGATTAAGGCTCCCTCCATACATTACCAAACTTCATTCTGATGGGGAGTTTGATTTGGTTACTGGATTGACTCTACAAACTGTTTTGGTCTTCTATAGGCACAAGAACTCATTTAGGTCTGAGATAGTAAAAATGAAGCTCTAATCTTTGAAAGAATTTCAATTGTCTATTCTTGGATCTCAAATGTTTGAGAGGGTTATCTTTTAAAATGAACAAGGCTTTCATTAGCATATATACTAGTTGCTTTATATGCCTTTTGGACATAATTTTTTTAAAAGTGTAATGTTTTCTGTGGTGGTTTTTTTTATTTTTTATTTTTTATTTTTTATTTTTTAGGAAACAGGAACACTTTTTTCTTTTGGTATGTCAAAAATTCTCTGTAGGCAACAGACTAAACCTTACAGGGGATCAGAAATTAACTCAGCAGAATATGGATATCGTCATGTGGGAAATACTGGGCCCCAGTCATCCAGTTAGGCTTTCCACGTGACAAATGTAGACTTGCTTAAGAGAAGGCATTAAGTACATTTCTCCTCAGGGGACAATGTATTAGGGGCAGGAAGGGTGGTTCCTCATCTTGGAGTGTCCCAGGACCCAAGCCCTCCCTCTGCACAATCCCCTGGTTCTTCGCCCACAATCAAGGCTGTGGAGAAATACCCAAGGTGCCACCTGCAGCTTATACTGTGGCATAAAGCAGGATTTGATGTGCAGGTGACTGGAAGCACAATGGGATTTTGTGGTCTAAGAACAAAACATGCTCTAAAGTAGTTATAACAAAGGAAGCCAGTGAAGCAAGGCAATTGAGAAAGAAACAGGAAAATGTAGAATGGGGCCTCATGAAATCATGTAGTCAGCAAAGAAAATTCCTTGTGGACTTGGGTTGTTTGTTGGTTTGCTTTTACTGTTCATTTTCTTACTCTGTGTGAATCAGTCTACACCGTTCAGTTCTTTGACTCCTGTCTAAGTGATCCAGCTTTGTTCATTGGTTCTCATTCCTGCAGACCCCAGGATCACCTTCAGATTCCTCCAGTCTCTCTGGCTCCTTTGACTACAGTTACTCCCCAGCTCCATTGTCTTCCTGTGCTCCAGAGAATTACAACTCCCCCGCTTCTCTGGACACCCTAAACCACGGCTACCCTACCGAGGATGACTTCTACCATCCCTTCCCCTCTCACACCCAGTACAGCGGCTTCTCCACGGCCTCCGCCTGCTACTGCGCCTCGTGTGAGGCCGAGCACTTGGACGCCCTCAGAGCCGTGGAGTGCCTCTCCTACCCAAGCGCAGACTGTGTGGACTTTGCCCCTCAGCGGCCACCTCCAGTGATTTCCACAAGAGGGACACAAACTGTGACATCTGCTATGGTTGATAGAAATTGTATGAATTCAGAACATGGCATGGCTTTATCTGTCTTTCCACCCCTTCTCTAGATGACACTTCAAAATAGGCGACTAAGTAACAAGATATCACAAGCACAGTTTACATGTCACTGCCACTTCCTGACACTAATGTAGGCATTAATATAAAGTCCTCAAACTGGGTAATAGTGCCACACTTACTTTATATGTTAAGATCTTTATAGGGAACTTTCCATCATTTTACTTTTCTGGGTAACGAACAAATTCTCTTTTTTATAAAACTAATAAATAATTTTGTATACTACATGTTTGTTTGTTTTAATTTCTAATAGTAGTTTCTATTTAGTTTAAATATTATCAATTAACCAGGAAATCCCTAACTATAATTGAGTGGTTTCATCTTACTTATTTGTGAATTTAAAATTATTTTAATGTGATAAGATACTGTGGCTACCTTGGGATGGAGAACAGACAAGGCTGTGATGGTGGAATGGGGAAAATCTGCCTTGCCTTTGGTTGAGTGTATACATCTTGGAGCAAACATCAGAAAGAGAAATGGATGCTGGGCACCATGGTGCACACCTATAATCACAGCAACTCAGGAGGCTGAGGCAGGAGGAGCACAAGTTTGAGGCCAGAGGCAGCCTGGGCAACTTAGCAAGAATCTGTCTCAAAAAAAAGAAGGGGGAGATCTGGAGGTGTAGCTCAGTGGTTGAGCACTTGCCTGGCATCATGGAGGCGCTGGGTTCAACTGTAAAAGAAAAAAAAAAAAAGACATGGCTAAATCATTAGTTTCTTTTATCCAGCATTAGTCAAGGAGATGTGATATTAATATGACTAAAAGCATATCTTACCTACAGCAATGATAACCTGTAAATAATTCTTTTTTGTTTCCCAAGTATCGTTTCTTAAACTTTCTAGGCAAATACCAATTTTCTTTCCCTTGACATCTGCCATGTAGTTGATGCAGGTCAAAGTCTAGGTTTGTGGTTACCTTCTAATTCTGAGTTTCTGCCTTAGGTCCTGAAATATGCATCACTCTTGTTTACAAATTGATTTATAGGGTCAACTCTGTTGTTTACAACTGACTTTGAGTTTTCTTCCTCCAGCTTATTCAAAGAAGCCCAACTATCTTTCAAGGTCAAGAGGGGTTACGGAAACTACCTATGCCTGACTATATGTACTAGTAAATCTTGTTCGCTGAGGGCACCTAAAGCTACACAATCCCTGATGTGGAGCTGGGGAGTTGGGGGATTTTCCAGGTCCCACCCTTCAGCACGGTGACAATAATACTTGTAGCACAACTTCCATTTGCTGAGCCCTTCCTGTGCTCCAGAACGTTCATAAGTTTTCTCACACATTATCTTATTTAATTTTCATAACAACATTGATAGCAAAATGAGGAGTCTGAGGCTCAGAGAAGTTACATCACCTGCCCAGGGCTGTCCATCCAATAAACAACCAAGCCTGGTTCCGAAGGAACCCCAAACCCTGCTCCTTACTCTCTAGTGGTGAAAAGTTGGAGCCACCCTTTGTGGAAGACTGTTCAGGAACCGATGGAGTCAGGAAGCCCACACAAAGGTGTGTTCCCATCACAATGAGTGACACCTCCCCAGAAAGGCCAAACGAGCCACAGGACCTGAAGATGCCAAGCCCAAGCGCTGCCGGAGCCCTACAGTGTGGGGAGCCAGAGGAGGAAGCTGACCAACCGCCTCCTCAGGGGCCTGCTTCCTGTCAGGAGCTGGCTGTGCTTGCCAAATGACAGTTCGATTGTCCTCTTCCTGGAGCTTTAGCTAAGGCTTGGCCAAACAGGACAAGTTGCAGCCTGCCTCATGAAAGGGTTGTGCCAGGGAAACAGAACAATGGCAGCTTTTCTGAGATGCCCATAAAACTAGATTTTTAATAGTCTGAAACTAAATGGAAGCTGGCATGTTGTCAATAAATACCTACTCTCCTGAATCAAACCAAAGCCCCCTCATGCTCTCCAGCCTCCCCCCCAGCTGTCGCCAAAAGATAAGGGCAGAGAAACAAAAGCTGTCTAGCAGTTGACACCAACAGGTCTCTTTTCTAGATGCCATTATTATTGTTGTTGTTGTTGTTGTTATTATTATTATTATTTTCCCCCTTCGAGCCTCTACTTTCTGAATCAATTATCTTACAGTTTTAATGGAGAACATTTTCCAACCTCCTTATTTTCCTGTTCTTTCTTCCCTTGTTCCTTGGTTTTTGCCTAAATCTAGTTTGGAGAAGGATTCATAGAGGAATTGAGACAAGGGCAAATATAGCTGCTGAACATTCCAATGTTCTTCCTAAAAACTGTCTGTAAGAATTTTCTAGAAATTGAGGCCAACAGGCCACCTGGTGCATTACTAGGTGGGTGGACTCTGCCTACCCATCTGCAACTTAGTGACCACAGCCCACACAGAAGCCCTGGGTCAGCAGAGAAAACATCTGTCAGCAGCACTAGGTAACCTAGACAGTCTCTCATCACCATATACCTGGGCAGCTGGATAAAACACAGATGCTCATGCCTCAGTGTGAGAAAGCAGGACCCAGTAAGTGTAGGGTGGAATCCAGGCATCTGCATGTCTAGAAAGGACTTAAGTCGGTCCTGATATAGGTGCTCCTTTGTCTATACTTGGAAAACACTGACATAGTCAATGTCTGAATTGTTCGTCTAAAAGATCTATTAGCATAACACTAACAGCTTATGTGGACAAAGTTCTTTCAATGGGCCAGTACTGTGGCATTATTTCATTTACTAATCAAACGACCATACAAGACATACATTATCATCTTCATTTTTATAGAATATGAAACTGAACCTTAAAGAGGGGAAATAACTTGCCCAAGGTCATACCACCTATAAGTCAGCCCAAGACTCATCCACCTCAGATCACCTGATGTTACAGTCTGAACTTCCAATGGCCTCAGTACGCTTTCCATGCATTATACCTGGAAGAATAATCTTTTTGGAATCTGATTGTTTGCTTAAAAGTCTCATGTGTATCTTTAGCCATTTCCTCATACCTCAGAGACATTTGAATAAAATTATGATTGGAAGTTTAAATGAATAAATAAATTTCTTATGCAGAACCATCAGAGAGATTAATTACACCAAG
Organism: Pedetes capensis; assembly: GCA_007922755.1. NCBI lineage: Eukaryota > Metazoa > Chordata > Mammalia > Rodentia > Pedetidae > Pedetes > Pedetes capensis. Next base: position 105,015 of record VMDO01002869.1, on the reverse strand, counting down.
TGTTAGTGAAGTGCTTCCCCTAGGCAAGACTGATCACATGCCTTCAAAATGCAAAGTCAGAAGTTAAAGGTGGAGGTGATTTCTTAAAATTTAAATCTGTGATAATATTGGCTAGGATGTGCATAAAGTAATTTTCAAAATCTCGAGAAAGTTAAATTAGGGGTCATCTCTTAAAGACTGAGAGAGAGAAGATGAGACAAAGCTGGAAGTAGTAGTAAACATTTGGAAACTACTACCTCGAGCAACCGCCCAGGGCGGGACATCTTGGAAGCTGGCCTAAACCTTCAGTGAACATTTGGCAGCCATGGGGAGGTAGATAAGGATAACAGAAATGACGGAGTAGGGGATGGAGAGGAGGCCAGCTGTGGATAAAATATGTTTTCAATAATTATTATTCAGTCTAGGAAGATGAAGGCTAAAAAACGAGCTAGGATCAAAGCCAAGGAAACTCTAAATAACTAGATCAAAATAAACATGGCCTCACCATCATTTCCAAGTCCTCCAAGCCAACATGACTCACCCCAGGGCAGCCCACTGGCGAGAGAGCTCAGGAAAGCGACCCCAGCCCTGTCTCCCTTCCTTTCCCAAATAATGGTGTGGAGACACTTTGTTGAAGAACAGGACCTGGGTCAAAGTTTGGGGGCTGGATTTTTGTGTGGCCAGAGGATGGCTATGTAGGGCCTGGTGGCTCCTAGAGTAATTGGGGTTATTCTTATGCTCCAATGGGCCTCTGGTGAGATGTAGAAGCAAGAAGCTGAGCACATCTGAGCTGCAGCCTTGCATGATAACAAGGCACCAAACTGATGGAGGAAAAGGAATGTGCATCCCTTAGGCCAGACTTTAGCCAACAGCTTCTCTTGCTGAATACGGTGAAGAGGACGCTCCTGGTTTATGGGGCATGTGTGTGTGTGTGTCCGTGTGCACCATTAGCTGCCACCTGGGTAATCAGTAGGAAAGAGGAGCCATCTCTCTGCCCCTTAGCCCATCCAGATGGGACCCGGAGTGCCACAGCTCGCCAGGCATTATCCTAGTGAAGCCACCTCCCTCCCCCATTGTCTAAATCTTTGTTGATTAAGTCGAAATTTGAGAAACGCTTTCCTTGAGTTCCTGATGTCCTGGGATTTTGTGGATGTCACTTCCTGCCACGTTGTCACGGGAACATTTCCCTGGTCTCCACTTACAGCCCCCAGCCAGGCAGGTGGAAGAGCTCACTCACCCTCTGCAGGACTCAGTGCTGTCATTTTCTGCACTTTCCTGGCCTGCAGGAGCCATAGGCACATTTCTTCCTTCTATGGTAGCCAGCTCTTCACATTCGCTCCTTTGCCTACTGTGGCATTTCTGGGGATACGGGTGGCACATGGCCCTACACGGGCGAGAGGGCTCCAGCCCCAGCCCTTCTTGGCCTGAGCGCCTCCGCCATCTTAGTACATCCTTTTGCACACCACCCTTTGCCTGAAACAAAAATATGGCCTGGATGTCCATCTAAACCTGCACAAGTCAGGGCGCAGGAGGGCTGCAGTGGATGGAGGGTCTTGGGAAATGGGTGTGGCAGATAACAGCTCTGGAGGTCCCAACCCCACCTGGCTGTCCTCCTCACTCCACTCCTGGGACCTGCTCTCAGCTCAAGCCAGCTCCACCTGTCAGTCAGAGAAGCCAGATTATCTAGGAGCACCTTGTCCCCACCGCCAGCTTTCCTAAGCAAAACTAGACACAGACAGCTGAAGAATCTCCCTGCGGCTCCTTTAAATTTCTCTTTCAGAAGTTTTAAGCATTCACTGCTGGCACCAGCCATGCTGAAAAGGCTGAAGTTTTCTCTGTGTTCCCTGTTGCACAAAGAGGCAAGGGACAGATCAAAGCTCCAAGGAGCTTGGCCGCCCTTCTCCAAGCCTTCCTCTCCCCTCCTGCTGGAATGGCTGGAGGAGGACCCACATGCACACACCGCTTGGTGAGCAGCCATTCATGCCACCCCCAGCCTGGCAATGGCCTCTTCTTGGCTGGGGACCAGGAGCTCAATGATTAACTGCAGAGGACGAAGGGAGCCTTGCGATCAGTCAGCCATGTGGACTTGAGCCACTGCATTCCCACCCACTCCCGGTGTCAGAGAACGGGTTCATTAACATAGTCCTTGCAGCAGGAAGAGAGAAAGGACCCCAGCTCCCCAACACAGGCTCCCTGTCCACATAAAGCAGAACAGCCCAGACTTAGAGCTCCACACCCGGACAAACCTGGGTTTCACTCTGGGTTCCACCACCTATTTGCTCTGCGACCCTAGACAAGTGCCTTAACCTCTCCGGGCTACAATTTCATGACCAAGTTGCCCAAACAGATGAATAAAACCTACTCATTCAGAAAACCCCTTCAAAACTGGTTTCATCCCAGGAGCACCTTGTGAAATCCTCTTTATCTTGCATTGATCACAAGGAGGTCACGTCAGGTGTCATCCTAGAGAGTCAGGCCACATTCCACAGCTCAGACATCCAAGACATTTCCAAATTCTTCAAGAAAAACTTGCCCAAGGTCATATGACCTATAAGTCAGCATAAGACTCATCCGCCTCAGATCACCTGATGCTACAGTTTGAACTTCCAATGGCCTCAGTACGCTTTCCATGCATTATACCTGGAAGAATAATCTTTTTGGAATCTGATCATTTGCTTAAAAGTCTCATGTGTATCTTTAGCCATTTCCTCATACCTCAGAGACATTGAATAAAATTATGATTGGAACTTTAAATGAATAAATAAATTTCTTATGCAAAACCAGCAGAGAGATTAATTACACCAAGTGTTAGTGAAGTGCTTCCCCTAGGCAAGACTGATCACATGCCTTCAAAACAGACATCTAAGACATTTCCAAATTATGCAAGACATGGAGAGACAAGAGGCCACCCTATCCTGGAGAGACACGAAAGCATCATCAATGGCACAAAAGTCTGAGAAGAGTCCTATTCGCTTTGGGAAAGACTTGCCTGCCTAACTCAGTATTTTTTTCTCTCCTCCCACTTTGGGAGAAAATGAGGGTTTTTCTGGCTTCACCTGGTCAACCCTGCAGATAACCCCCAACTCATCCCTAAAGTATATCATATTGGCTGCATACCAGATCTTCTATTAGACTACATACACAACCAACTAACAGAGTAGACATTGTTGTCCCATTTCTAGATGAAAAAACTGGGATTCACAGACATTGAATCAAGTGCCCAAGCCAATGAATTATTGTTGTTGCTGGTGGTGGTGGTCTGACTCATAGTGACCCTAAGTACAACAGGTGAAACAGAATTCTTAGTGTTTCTCTGCTGTTCATATGGTTTTCAGTGGCTGATTGTTTTTTGGGAGTGGGTTGCCAGGTTGTTCTCCCAAGCCTACAGCACCTGGTGTCCCTAGGTGGTCTCCCATCCAAGTACTAACCAGGCCCAACTCTGCTTAGCTTCCAAGATCTGATGAGATTAGATGCTACAGTGGTACAGCTGAAAGCCAGCCAATGAATTGTTGTTGTTGTTAGGTGCCATCGAGTCCAGTGCAACTCAAAGCGACCCTATGTACAGCAGATTGAAACATTTCCCAATTCTGTGCCAGGCACATGATCTTATTTATGTTTAAGCCCATTGTTGCAAACACTATGTCAATCCATCTGGTGGAGGGTTTTCCTTTTTTTTCGTTGACTTGCCACTCTCCCAAACATGATGTCACAAATGCCAATTTTAAAAAGAACAATCCATAAAGATGCTAGAGCATGCAGTCTGCCTGCCCAGGGAAAAAACCAGCTCACCCCATGAGCCAGGAAGAAGAAATCTAATAGCCTTTCACAGGTTCTCACACTGAACAAGGGGGGACTGGATATGTGGTGTTTTAAACGTGTCCCCTCCAAAATTCAGATGGTGTCAGTGTGACCATATTAAGAGGCAGGGCCTTTAAGAGGTGATTAGGTGATGAGAAAGGGAGTAGGTTCCCTTATAAAGGGCCTTGATAGTTCACCAGCTTGCTCTTCCGCTTTTGGCCATAGGGGACACAGCATTCCTCCCTTACAGAGCATGCCCCACCAAGGGGCCACCTTGGAGCAGAGTAGCCCTCGCCAGACACTGGATCCTCTGTGCCTTGATCACAGCTTCCGGAACTGTGAGAAATAACTTTCTGTTCTTTACAGATTACCCAGTTTCAGGTATTCGGTTATACCAGCACAAAAGGACTAAGACAGATTGCCTCTTCATAAAGGAAAGCTTAGAGAAATACTCTTTGTTCTCTATTCCCTTCACCTACAAGCCATGACAATGCCCAATAGCAGAAACCAGGGCAGGGAGTGCTGAAACGAAGAGGTCAACCAGCTCTTGTTGAAACCAGAAGGCAGGATCTCATGGCATGGAAATAGCAGAACTGAGATCAAGCCACACATGAGGAAGAAGACAGGCAGGGCTCCTTTCATGGGAGCTCAGCATGAGCTGGCCAACTTCAGCTCAAGCTGAAGGGATACAGCAGTGATGGAGGGGGAACCAGGCTGCTGCCTGCTGAACAAAAGAGAGCAGTGGGCTTTCATTAATTTTTCCAGGGTGGGCTAACATTTGGCAATTGTCCATTGGTCATGGGCATGGTTTCAAAACATATATACGCCATGGACTATTATTCAGCCATAAAGAAGGATGAAATGATGGCATTTTCAAGAAAATGGTTGGAACTAGAGATGATCATTTCAAAGAAATACGGTGCTTCCCTTCTGGTGCGCAAGCGTTCTGACCTTGAGGCTTGCAGCCTAACAGGCTTATTCTAGGAACTGCTAATTTTCTGCTCTTATTGATGCCATCATCTTGCATAAACAGCCTGGTAGTTGGTTTGTTCTGGGGCTTATGATAAGGCTGAGAGACTGTAGGCGCTTGAACTGCTGAGAAAGCAAAGGGTTAGGGTAGAAGAAACACAGACCAGCTCCAACAGGCAATGGGCCAGGCTCATCCTGTATTATACTCTTCAACAAAACATGTATCAAACGATCAACATGTCTACACACAGAGCTAAGTAGAGCCAAACTCAAAGGTTGAAGCAGCAAAGGGGATAGACATGATATGAGCACAGAAATGCCAAGCCTTTTATCCCATTTTAGTCGTCTACCAGATATCTATGTTAGGTGCTGTCAAGTTGGGTCCGACTCATAGCAGCCCTATGTACAACAGAATGAAACACTCCCGACACTGTGCCATACCTGACACTACATCAGTGCTTCTCTGCTATTCATAGAGTTTTCAATGGCTGATTTCTTTGAGAGTGGATTGCCAGGTCCTTCTCCCATTTTTGGGGTGCTGGGGATCGAGCCCAGAGCCGCAGAGAGCACAGAATGGCACTCCAACTAACCTAATCCCCAGCCCACCAGATATCTATAGGCCCTGCTCTAGCAAACAGTTGGTGGTTTTAGCCAAAGCACCCTTTAAGTTTCTGCAAAGTAACTCAGGCAACTCTTTCCTGACCCACATGTCAGAGGTGTTATCAAAGCCAGTGACAAGCTACTAATTAATTGATTGCTCTGCTGTGTGACCTCCAAAATTAGTGCCTTTTTGAAGTTAACTAAGAGGAAGTAAAGCTAGAGGGCTTAGGTTTTCTCCAGTAACAATTCCCCCCTTTGTCATTTATGTGGCCATCTTGAAGCCCTTTAGTTTTAGCTTGGTCTAACCATAAGGGTGGGAGAGGGATGTGGCAATCCACTCCAGAGACAATGCCAAAACAGGCAGCCATTGAAAACTCTATAAGGGTCGCTATGAGTTAGACATGACTTGATGGCACCTAGCAACAACAACAACAACCATAAGGGGGTGGGCTAGGGTTTAGCTCAGGTGATGGAGTGCTTGCTCTGTACACTCTGAGGCTGTAGGTTAAATCCCCACGGCTGCAAATATGGGAGAAGGACTTGGCAGCCCACTCCCAAAGCAATCAGCCATTGAAAGCCCTATGAATAGCAAAGAAGTGCAGACATAGGGCCGGCATGGCACAGTGTCAGGGAGTGTTTTGTCGGTTGTGCATAGTGTCAGACCTTACTCCATGGCACCTAACAACAGCAACATCATAAGGGGCTCCTAGTCTGTAGGCATTCTGGCCTGGTGGCCTAATCTGGTGTTTTATAACAAAGCTGTGGAAAGTATGCTTTTAATGGGTGACTGGTTAAACGCTGGAGTTTATTTGTCCTTTGACCCCTTCTGGTGATCCCTGCCTGTCTCACTATGACCAAGTCAGAGGTACCAAAACTTCCCATCAAACTAGCTCTGAACCTGACTTGTGCAAGCATTACCTGCCTCTCTCTCTCCAGCCACCTCTCTCTGGGTGGAGTGGGGTTTGTACCCGACCAGAGCAGGAAAAGCTAAGATTAAGCTGATGTCTCAGACCCGCACACATCCTAATTGGCAGACCTCTGCTCCTCCTGCCCTTCTCCCTCTTCCTCTCCCTCCACAAACCTCCTGGCAATCAGCACCCACCGACTTTTGCTGGCAAGGGCAAGGCCAAGTGAAGAAAGAGTACTAAGGACACCCACACACGTTAGTGTCTCTTCCAGCCCCTGGGAACTTCCCCCCACTTGCCGAGGAAAATTAAATTTGTGTTTGCTCCACAGGTCTGCCACCTCTCAGGGGTCATTCTGCTTTCAGAATCTCAGAGGAGATCCCTGAATTAACCAGAATTACCCTCCACCTTCCCACCCAAACCTGTGTTAACATTCCCCTGACGAGGGCTGACCAGGTTTTTGAGAATAAAGTGGAACTCAGACTGAATTAATCAAAATCAAAACTTCAGGCCCATCTAGACTCCTCTAGTGCCTCTCCATCCAGCTGGGCCCACTGTCCTGGAAAAAAAAAAAAAAAAAAGTCTCCATAGAAACACCTTGCAGTCCACTTTAGAGCTTTCCTGGCAATAGCTGTCCAGAGAGTTTTTACAGCTCCCTGAAGTAGCCTATCTGCCCCATCTGCTCCATGGCAACAGACCAAATGGTGCCTCGCGCAACTGGCCAAGTTCTCATAAAGTGTAGGGTTTGGGCCTGAGATTGTTCTTGGAGATATACTATGCAAATACCTGGTTATATCAGCAGAGCACAGGAATTTAGTTGGGAAAAGTGCAGTGACTGGGGAGCCAGAAGAAAGGCTCCAGGTCCCAAACTGGACAGCTGGCCCAGAACATCTTCCAAAGGGTCCCCAGGGACCTGGCGGCTCTTCGGCAGGTGGGGCTTGATCTGCTGTGACGCCTTGTTCTGGGACTCTGATGAGCAGTCCTGTGCAAGTTACTTAAATGGCTGAGTTCTGTCTCCTCATCGTGGTAATCGTGGTAATCGCAATGCCATCCTCACAGGGCTGTTCCGAATGCTGAGAGAAAGAAAAGATAAAGGAATGCAGCCCTTCCGGCCTGAGAAAGCAGGCAGAGAGAGGTTAAGGCGTTTGCCTGAGTTCCTACGGGTGGCAAGCTGCAGTGTAGATCTGGCTTATAGGTCCTGGCCTCTCCTTCCGTGAGGTCCTGGATAGAACAGGTGGGAAACATGTGGATGGCTGCCATAGTCTCAGCCCCGAGACACAGGCCCCAACTGGGCCATTCATTGGAGCTAACTTCTCAAGTCCAGCATTAGCTCACAGAAACACTTTGTTGTTGTTGTTAGGTGCCATTGAGTCAGTGTCTGACTCATAGCAACCCTATGTACAACAGGCAAAACACTTTTGTCAGTGCTTCTCTGCTATTCATAGGATTTTCAATGGCAGATTGATTTTTGAAAATGGGTTGCCAGGTCCTTCTCCTAAGCCTACAGCACCTGGTGTTCCCAAGCGGTCTCCCATCCAAGGACTAACCAGGCCTGACCCTCCTTAGCTTCTGAGATCTGACAGGATCAGATGCCACAATGGTATGGCTGCAGGTGAGAAACACTTAGAGGCAGTTTTATCACAATCACACAAGCCTTTCCAAGCAATCCAGTGAAGCATGGGATTTCCACAGCTCCAGCTCAGCACAGGTTCCCTCTCATGGCTCAGGACCCGAAGCTGGGACTCCTGCAAGAGTAAGCAAGCAAGGTGGCATGGCAGCTTCCCACCAGCCCTTACACTCAGCCCTGCCCAGCCTCACACCACCACCTGTGCCCTACAATAGACCTAGGAATGCTCAATACCCCAGAAAGAGGTTGTTGTTGTTTTTGTTAGGTGCTGTCGAGTCGGTATCCGACTCATAGCGACCCTTACAGGGTTTTCAATGGCCCAGTGCTTCGGGATTTCCTTGGGAGTGGATTGCCAGGCCCTTCTCCCATTTTTGCGGTGCTGGGAATTGAACTCAGGGCCTCAGAGACTGCAGCGCAGTGCTCTACCCACTGAGCTAAATCCCAGCCCCCAGAAAGAGGTACTGCCATTTAAAATAGTAATTAATCTTATGGAGCATCTACCAAGGTAGAACCATCTCTTCAGAATATTTTTTAACCATTGCCACTCTGGTAAGGGAAACTCAAACCTAGTGGGATGAGGTGACCTGCTTAAGGTCACACACCCAAGAAAGGTGGAGTGAGATTCAAAATCAGGTCCACTTCCACCCAGACCAGTGTTTGTGCAGGATGTCCTCAGTCCAGGGCTGCCCATCTCCCACCAGCCTCCTTGTAGCCAGGCCAGACTCTCAAAAATGCAAAACCTGCCGGATAGGCAGCGATGCAAATGCACGCATAGCCTGATGCGGATCTACCCCAACAGAGGTAACCCAGGTGGCCAGTTGGCCATGGAATGTGCCCAGCCCGATAAGAAGGCAAATGCCTGGCACCTTGTGGGGCCAGGGCACATATCAGGTTTCATTGCTGGGCTGTGGCAAGGCAGAGCCCTATGTGGTCTCCACCTGCCAGGACCGGCTGGCACTGATGCCCACAGTCTGCCAGGCATGACAAGCCCGGCAGTCTGCCCCAGGGGCCTTTCCCTGCCCCAGACAGCACTCCTAATGCCTTCTCAGTGGGGCACAGTGCAAACCCTCCATCCAAATCCTGACATCTCTGCCCCTGCACGCTCCACTCTTCTCCCAAGGTCAGCTTGGGGGCTGCCCTTCACAGTACAGGTTCCAATGCTAACTCCAGTCCAGTCCAGCTGTGTGACTTTGCATGACTTGTTTCATTCCTCTCGGCTTTTGTGCCCTTCTGTGAATAAAATTGGGGTAAAAATTTTCAACCTGCAGCTGTACCACTGTGGCGTCTGATTCCATCAGATCTCAGAAGCTAAGCAGGATCGGGCCTGGTTAGTAATTGGATGGGAGACTTCCTGGGAACACCAGGTGCTGCAGGCTTGGGAGATGGACCCAGCAACCCACTCCCAAAAATCAATCAGCTATTGAAAGTCCTATGAATAGCAGAGAAGCACTAACAATACTGTTTCGCCTATTGTATGTAGGGTCACTATGAGTCGGACACCCACTAGATGGCACCTAAAAAAAAAAAAAAAAAAAAAATCTCTACCTCCCAGAGCCATGGTAAGGAAGGTCCCAATCCTGTGAAGCCTGGCACAAAGCAAATGCTCGGCAAATGCTCTGTACCAATTCACTTCTCAGAGCGACCTCTCATCCCTGCATTTCAATTTTTCTGAAAACCTGTCTCGTTCAGCTTAGCACTTTATTAAATATTTAGCTTAGTCCTAGTTAACTCGGTGCTTTCTATTTATGTGTAAATCTTGTCTCAGAGCTCCTTAAGGCTGAGAATCAAGGCTGATCTCTCTCCTGGCTCCCCACAGAACCCCTAGTACAGTGTGGGAGCATAATGGGACTGATCAGCTGCTGGAGCTCTTAAGTGTATTGAAAATACAAAATAGTCTACAGAGTCTTTAAGGGTGGTGTGCTGTGTGATTTACATACTTACGCATTTCATGCCGGCAAAATGAAGCAGATACTGTTTACATTCATTCTACAGGGAATCAGGTCTTATGTAGTTAAATGAGGGGCCCATAGTCCCAATGGGAGAAGGACCTGGCAATCCACTCCCAAGGCAATCCCGAAACAGTCAGCCATTGAAAACCCTATGAGGGTCGCTATGAGTCGGATGTCCACTCGACGGCAGCTAACAACAACAACAACATAGTCCCAAGGACAGGAATTGGGAAAAGTTAGGATTTGAATCTACATCTCTCCAGCTCGGAAGCTTATGCATTTAGCCATTATCTTCATCCCAGTTATGTGGTCAGGGTCCATTTCCTTGTTGGAACAGAGTGTCTCACAAAAAGCCCATGAGGAGTTAAAGAAGAAGGGACAAACAGACAAGGAAGTGCCAGGACAAACCCTGAGGGAGTGGCCAGGGTTGGCTGCTGTCTTCTTGTCTGGTCGAGGACGGACCCAACTCTCATCCCAGTAACAGCCTCCAACTCATTCCTGCTAATCACACAGAGCGAGCAGAAGGTCAGCTTCAAAAGGAGAAAGAATAAAGGTTCTTCTCCTTCTCCTCCTCCTCTCCCTTCTTCTCCTTCTCCTCCTCCTCCTCCTCCTCCTTCCTCTTCTCCTTCTTCTTCTTCTTCTTCTTCTTCTTCTTCTTCTTCTTCTTCTTCTTCTTCTTCTTCAAATTTTCTCCTTCAACGTTTCCCTCTCCAACAGCCTAGAAGGACTACCTGATGGAAAAGACCCAAACACTTTCTATAGGAAAAATAATCTTGCTTTTGAGTTATCACCTGGGCAACAGGAACTACCAAGAAAGTGCTGGCTTTCAGAGTGTTAATTCCACCTTAAATTAAAACCATTTGCATATTTGCTAGAGGGCTTTGAAGTCAGAAATCCACGTAACATAACTTGAATGCCAAAAAATCAATCAAAGCAAGCCAGGACTCGTTCCTGGGAGATACAACTGAAGTTTACAAGCATCCACCGTGGTGGTTCTGGGTACTTTCCCTGCGGAGAGACTGTCGCTGCGGTCTGAGTCCCTGTTCAGGCTGGCCTCGCCCCTCGAGGCTTCTGGAAGAGAGCCTGGCCTGGCTGTGTCAGTCCCTCTAAGCCCTGGCTGCAAGCGTGGGGCCAGCCCCAGGATGCCTTGGGTCCCCTTGATTCTTCCAGACTCAAGGAAGGCAGTGCAGATCAGAGGAGGTGGCCTCGGGACCAGCATGGTAATCAGACAGTGAGCGATTCCCAGGACCAAAAAGAAGAAAGGGGTTCCCGTTGCAGGCATGCACACGTAACTGCACCCCCCAATGAGCTCCGAGATCAGTATTCTGATCTCCACTTTACAGATAAAGACGCTGAAGCTGAGACAGGTCACGTGACTTGACAATGTTAGAAAGTCAGTAAACACAGCCAGGATTTGAGCCCAGGCCTGCTGGCCGCAGACTCCACTTTATTATACTTAGCCACTTCCCCTGCCCCGCAAAAGCCATCACTGGCCAGCACAAGCCATGTACAGCATAAAAGGGGCCCTACCTGCATGCACTGTAGCCTGGCAGCTCAGTAACTCCTTCCTGGGGGCGAGGTCAGATGGAAGGGGAGCTGGGGCAGGGGCAGGTGAGGTGGCCCAGCGGTCACTGCCTGACTGGTTCCATGTCCTGGTGATAGTACTTGGTGGAGTGATAGTGGCGGTGGAGATGGGGCTGGGTGCATGCCAAGGCCACAGTCCAGGGCAAAGGGCACACTCATAAAGTTCCCTGAAGCCACCTACCCCCTGGCTCCCTGATCGCTACAGGAAACTGGGCTTTTCAGACAAGCTAGGAACCCTGTTCTCTCTGTCTATAGCTCAGCCCTGGTCTGCTCTGGAGACAACCCGAGGGATGCAGGTGGCCTGCCTGTCTTCCCCACCACCATCAGCCATTGCCCATCTCAAATGCACACCCAGCACATGCTCGCTTTGCTCAAAGTCCTTTCATCGCTGGTGCTGAGGAGACTGAGTGTAATGATAACAGTAACCAGGACTCTGACCACATGCCTCAGCTTCCGTAACAGGAGAGAGGAAGCAAAAGAGAATGAGCAAGTCCCTGGGGGCCTGTTACCCTCGCCAAGAACTCAGCAAGGTCATAGTTCTGGAAATTGTAGCCCCACTTGAAGGCCATTTATAAGAGTAGATAGAGGTAGAGGCTCTAGAGAGATGATTGCCTGGGTTCATGTTCTGCTCCTCTTTGTACTGCTGTGTACCCTTCAGCAAGTTACCTCATCTCTCTGTGCTTTAGTTTCCATACTCATCAATTCTTCCCTGGTTTCCAGCCTTGCAGATTTTGGACTTGCAAGCCTCCATAATCATGTGAGCCAATTCCTTAAAAATCACCTGATTATCTTTCTCTCTTTCTCTCTCTCGTATGAGGAAGAATGTGGCATCAAGTTTGGAGGAAGACTCATTAACAACCTACATTATGCAGATGACACAACTCTACTTGCTGAAAGTGAAGAGGATTTGAAACATTTACTGGTAAAGAACAAAGAACACAGCCTTTAGTGTGGGTTGTGACTCAACATCAACAAAACAGAAATCCTTACAACTGGGTCAGTATGCAACTTCATGAGAAATGGAGAAAGACTGAGGTTGTCCCAGATTTTGCTTTACTTGGTTCTATAATCAACACCCATAAAAGCAGCAGTCAAGAAATCAAAAAATGCATTGCATTGGGAAAAGCTGTTGCAAAAGATCTCTTTAAAGTACTGAAAAGTAAACATCACATTGAAGACGAAGGTGCACCTGACTCATGCCATGGTATTTTCAGATGCATCATAGGGTTGTGAAAGCTGGACATTGAACAAGGGAGACAGGAAAAGAATTGATGCTTTTGAATTATGGTGCTAGAGACGTCTATTGAATATACCACGGACTGCCAAAAGAACCAACAGATCTGCCCTAGAAGAAGTGCAACTAGAGTGCTCCTTGGAAGCAAGAATGGCCAGACTGTGTCTTACATATTTCAGACATGTAGTCAGGAGAGATCAATCCCTGGAGAAAGACGTCATGTTTGGGAGAGTGGCAGGTCAACAAAAAAAGGGAAAACCCTCCACCAGATGGATTGACATAGTGTCTGCAACAATGGGCTTAAACATAAATAAGATCATGTGCCTGGCACAGAATCAGGAAATGTTTTGATCTGCTATACATAGGGTTGCTATGAGTCAGACTCAACTTGACAGCACCTAACAATGACAACATAAAAAGAACCAACAGATTTGTCCCAGAAGAAGTGAGCCCAGAGTGCTTCTTGGAAGCAAGGATGACTAGACTTCATCTTATGTATTTTGGACATGTTATCAAGAGGAACCAATCCCTGGAGAAAGACATCAAGATTGGGAGACTGGTGGGTCAACAACAACAAGAAAAAAGAAGACCCTCAACTAGATGGATTAACACAGTATCTGTAGTAATAAGCTTAAACATAAAAAAGATCATGTGCCAGGTGTAGTGTCAGGGAATGTTTCATTTTGTTGTACATAGTCACTATGAGTCGGACCTGACTCCATGGCACCTCACATATATATAGTTGTTTTTAGCTGCCATGGAGTCAGGTCCAACTCATAGTGACCCTCATAGGGTTTTCAATGGCTGATTTTTCAGGATTGCTTCAGGAGTGGATTGCTTTGTCCTCCCATTTTTGTAGTGCTGGGGATCTAACGTGGGTCCTCACTCCAGCATGTGTGTGTGTGTGTGTGTGTGTGTGTGTGTGTGTGTGTGTGTCTGCAGCCATAGTCCTGTGGCATTGGATCCTGTCAGATCTCGAAAGCTAAGCAGGGTCGAGCCTGATTAGTACTTGAATGGGAGACCACCTGGGAACACCAGGTGCTGTAGGCTTGGGAGATGGACCCGGTAACCTACTCCTGAAACTCAATCCGCATTGAAAACCCTATGAATAGCAGAGAAGCACTGACAATAGTGTTTCGCCTGTTGTACGTAGGGTCGCTATGAGTCAGATACCGACTTGATGGCACCTAACAACAACAACAATACACACACACACACACACACACACACACACACACACACACACACACACATAGGAGGGCAGGGGATACCCAAGAGGAAAGTTGGATGGGAAGCAGTGGTATAGTTTTTGTGTGTTGAGATCAGAAGACCCTTATGGAGCAGGAAGCCAGGACTCAGTCACAGCCCGTCCAACAGCTTGGTCCCAGCATGGCAGAGCTCAGGCATCCCATTAGCTCTGAGATCGGGAGATCATTCCCACCGCAGGAAGACCAAACCCCTACAAAGAGCCATTTGGAAGTAAAAACAGGCAAATACAAAAACAGAAGCACATTTCTTCCTTCCTGAAAGGCCCTCTCTTGTTTAATCCTGCTGAATACTAACTGGGCAGAGAAGGTAGCCAGAGCAGTGGGAGTAGTAAGTAGGGTCTGGGAAGATCCACCCTCACCTGTCTGTCAGCTTGTCATGCTGTGAGGGCTTGCATGTTGCTGTGATGTTGAAGCCAATGCCACCGGTATTTCAGATACCAGCAGGACCATCATGGTAGACAGGTTTCAGCTAAGCTTCCAGACTAGCACAGACTAGGGAGAAGGACGCATCAGCCCACTCCTGAAATAATTAGCCACTGAAAACCCTATGAATAGCAGAGAAGCACTGTCAGATAGAGTGCCGGAAAATGAGCTCCCACATGGGAAGGCATTCAAGAAACAACTACAAAAGAGTTGCCTCCTTTAAGTAGAGTCCACCTTAATGATGGGAATGGAGTAAAGCCCCCGGGACCTCCTTTTGCTGATGTGGCACAACTCAAAATGAGAAGAAACACAGTGACTGCAACAATGGGCTCAAGAAAAAAAAATAAAAAGATTGTATGCATGGCACAGTGTTGGGTAGTGTTTTGTTCCGTTGTACTTAGGGTCACCATGAGCTGGATTTGACAGCACCAAACAGCAACAAAGGAAGATCCAGGTGGAAAAGGAAGAGGTCTTTACAGAGTATAAGGGCCAGAGCTCCAGGCCTTGTCCCTCCCAGTCCAGCACAGACCCAAAATACCTCCATTGCTATTGAAGACACAGAGGTCTGGGGAGTGCAACACAGCAGAGCAATTTACCTGGATTCCTGTGTCTGACTGTGGGACAAATGGCTGTGTAATCTTGCCCTTAACGCTCTGGCCGGGACTAATGCTTTCCTTGGTTTCTGGCCAGAGTCTGCAAACACAGGTCCTAAGTGCTGCTTTACAGAGCCGAATCCCTGTATCCTGATTAAATATTGACAATAGCTCTATCTGCCTTATCTTGATTCAGTGAAAACTCGGCCCCTGAGGGGCTACGTGGGGCAGCATTTCCTTGCACAGTAAACCATGGATGCTGTCACGGACCAGCTTAGCAAAGACATTGCTGTAAAACATACAAAACCTAAATCCACAATCCTTGGCAAAAATCAGCTTTATGAATGGTTAGACCCTAAGACAGAAGTCTCCTTTGGTCATCTGAGTCCTAGGAACAGATAGTGGTAATGTCACCTATGGAACTTAATGTATCACTCATTAACTTCCTACCAGTAGGTTCAATTGTAGGTAGGGAATTGGGGTCAACAGAGGCAAGGCAAGGCCTTCCAGCCCAGAGATTTGGGGGCTTTCCCAAGTCCAAGGGAGTTCAAGAGTCTCAGGCCTCGAGTGAAGTTCCAAGGGAGCAAAGGTCACCCTCAGCTCCCAGCTTGCCCTCCAGACACTTCTGTGCCACCCAGGACGCCAGCCTCCTCCCCATATCTTTTCTGAGGACATCCTAGGTCCCTGATTAAGATCCCTACCTTCCACTCCACCAAAGGAGCAGGATCAGAGTCCGATTTTCTTCCTAGAGATGAGGAGGGGGTGACCTCTGTCCTAGGTTGCCTTGTGAACAGAGGTCATTGGGGTCTTCTTCATGAAGAGGGCTTCTAATAGCAAGAAGCACCACGGCTAAGAAATAGGTATTCAGAAGAGTGCTGGGCACCCAGGCCAAGGTTTCTGCTCCCCCGGGGCAAAGAGGTGAATCCAGTCAGAAACAGAAGCTCACAGGACTGCGTTTTCTGTTTGGACAGTGCCCTAAGGCTCCTCTGGCAGGATCCCTGGTTGTCATCTCTCACTCCCTCCACCCCATGACAGGAAGATCTCCCTATGGCATGGGGCTCCCATGCAGATGGTACTCTGGTCACTCCTGAAAGAGTTCCAGAGCTTGGGGAGGGTGCTCCCACTCTCTAGAACATTGTGAATCATCTTCTTGCCCACAGGCTTCAGAATTATTGTTGTTAGGTGCCATCAAGTAGGTATTCGACTCATAGACAGACCCTCATAGGGTTTTCAATGGCTGACTGTTTCAGGATTGCCTTGGGAGTGGATTGCCAGGTCCTTCTCCCATTTTTGCAGTGCTGGGAATTGAACTTGGGACCTCAGAGACTACAGCGCAGCGCTCTACCAACTGAGCTAAATCCCAGCCCTAGGCTTCAGAGAGGCATAACTAAATGAACAGGTTCTCTTCCTTCTAGGCTGCGTCATAATCGACAGCCATCGATCATAAAAGATGCCAGGCCCTTGGCTCCAAGTTTTGCATACATTATCTAACCTAATCCTTACTGCAATCCTTGGAGAACTCATTTTATAAATGGAGAGACTGGGGCACAAGGGTGCCAAGCAACTAGCCCTCAATCGCATGGTTACCAAGTGATACAGAACCAGAATTTGACTACGGATCTGCCTAACTCCAAAAGCCATCATCATTGTCACTCAGGCATCTGTGCTGAACTGCTGAGGCTACTAATAGGTGAAATGAGCTCATATCTGTTGAGTACTAACAGGGCTAAGCTCATAGCAAGCATTATACAACTTGTTGTTGTTGGTGGTGGTGGTGGTGGTGGTGTTAGGTGCCATCGAGTCAGTGTCTGACTCATAGTGACCCTGCATACATCAGACAAAACACCATTGCCATGCTTCTCTGCAATTCATAGGGTTTTCCATGGCTGATTGTTTTTTGGGAGTGGGTTGCCTGGTCCTTCTCCCAAGCCTACAGCACCTGGTGTTCCCAGGCAGTCTCCCATCCAAGTACTAACCAGGCCCAACTCTACTTAGCTTCTGAAATCTGACAGGATCAGATGCCGCAGTAGTACAGCTGTAGGCAAGCACTACACTATTGTTTATTATATAATGAAAACCTTTGTGGGATCACAGAAGATGACCTTGCATATCTCTGTTGTTGGGTAAAACCTAGTGCGGTGAGGCAAGACTGAAGAGCCCCTCGGCCCACTGTGGCCCTTTCAACTCCTGACTTACCCCTAACCCCATCTGGTGAGAGGAGATAAGAGTTATCTCCAGCATAATTTTCACCCTAGACATACGCAGCTCTGTCAAGACTTTCACTGCCCCTTGAGAAGAAGAGGGGAGAGGCAACTGCAAGGCTCCCAGGAAGGTCCCGACCAGCCCCCTAAACCTCAAAGATTAATACAGTGGGAGTTCGTTTGCACTGGGATTTCAGGGCACTGTCTTCCAGGGGATAAGTGTGCATCATGCAAATTACTTGTGCCAGGATTCTCCAGAAATGACCAAGCCAAGCAAGTTGGGAATTGCCCAGCTCCTTAACCCTTTCCATCCAGCTTTAGAGCAAGAGTCCACACCACTGCTCAGTGCAGAATTTTCCCAGGACCTGACAACCCATTGAGCAGAGAGTGACTGCTCAGAGAGCTGTGTGACACATTCAGCTGGCTTGTCCTTGCCTTACAGTGATTGAAACCCAGTATCTACTTCTCTATACTTTCTGATGGGGAATAAATTTCATCTAGAGGATCCTAGATCCCCTCACTGACAGGGGGAAATTTTCTTCAAAGGACTTTGGGAACTTAGAGTCATTTACTCTGACTGATCAGATGCTGGAAGGTGCACAGGAAAGGTAGCATTTGAACTAGACACTGGAGGTACGTAGACAAGGAGAGTTTGTTGTTAGATGCCACTGAATCAGTGTCTGACTCATAGTGACCCTACGTACAACAGGTGAAACACTATTATCAGTGCTTCTATGCTATTCATAGGGTTTTCAATGGCTGATTGTTTTTTGGGAGTGGGATACCAGGTCCTTCTCCCAAGCCTGCAACACCTGGTGTTCCCAGGTGGTCTCCCATCTAAGTACTAACCAGGCCCCACCCTGCTTAGCTTCCAAGATCTGATGGGATTGGATGCCATAGTGGTACAGCTGTAGGTAGATAAGGAGAGTAGGGCATGTTAAAGACAGGAGGGCAGGAAGTTCCACAGCCTATTTTAGTAATAGCAAATGGTTAAAAATTATAGAGTTGCAATGGGTGACAAAGGCAATGTGCATTTTTTTGTTAGGAAATAGTCAATGCAACAAAGCTAGGAATATTTAATAAAATACCAGTTTGTGTTTATGAGTTATAAAACACTATTTGAACAGAAAACAAACAGCACAAATTGCTGTTAAAATTTCCTAGACTAGATTCTCTTCTAGTGGGCATTGGAGAGTTAAAAGCAAGAAGTAAGATTGGCACAAATACAAACTCACAATTGGTATTTCCATAGCCAGGTTCCTGAGTCCAGCTGGAACAGGCATGGCCTAGGGGGACCCACAGCTTACCCAGCCAGTGGGGTAGCAAGGAAGGACTCCAGCAGGGGATGGTAGTTGGAAATACAGCTTCTCTTGTGGCTTCTATAAGAAGGAGTCATGGAATCTTAGGGCAGGCAGTCAACTAGAGGTCATCTTATCCATCCCTCTGCCTCCAGGCTGAAGTGCACCACACAATGTAATGGGGATAAAAGGCTAATGCTCAGTATGTGTGTGTTGTGGCAATGGTGCTCACAGCCCAGCCTCTCCTCTGATACTCAGAGATCTGGACAATTCTTCATTTCAGTGACTCTGACAATGTCTCAACCCCTTTTAAATATAACCAAAAGCTTTTTCTTTACAGCCAACCTGGAGCCCTGGAGTGGAACTAGGAGCACCTGTGTTTTACATGACAGAAAATGTACCAGATTCTGCACACACACTCCTGCATTTGCCCCCATCTACCATGGGACATGCCACACTGAATCCCTCCAAGTCGCCTTCCTCTCAATCTATGAAGAAAAGCAAAGCACAGTGGCCCAAAGCCCAGGCATTGGAAGAAGAAAGAAATCAGACTCTGGTGCTAACCAGTGTGATCTCCAGAAAGTCACTTAGCGCCTGTGAACTCAGTTTCATCTCTGTAAAATGGAGATAACAATATCAATTCCCTGTAAGATTGCGGTGAAGCTCAAAGGGGAGCATAGAAACCAGTCTCTTCATAAACAATGCACTATCTAACTATAAAATATTCAGTATTATTTCTACTTACAAAAGCAATACTAGTCACACTGAGCAAACAGGAAAGCATTAAGAGGTCAAAGTAGCTGTAGTAATATAAAAAGTAGACTTCAAAACAAGTGATATGACCAGAGATAAAGAGAGTCACATTTCATAATGGTAAATATCTATTCAATAACTTATCCAGGAATAGTTCTGTAAATACATTTAAATAAACTGTAAGGATATTTAATAAGTATCCTATTTATACTAAAAAAGAGTCTATTAATAAGAATTATATAATATACATGAATGTATATATGTGTATATGCCTAATAACAGATTTTAAATACATGGTTCAACAGTCTAAAAGAAACTTAACAAAGAGAAGCAATTTTTTTTAATTTAAACAATTTTTTGAGCTGAAACATACACTGAGTATAATTTAAAATATAACAGAGGGCATCAATTGCAGGATAGATCCAACAGAAGAAAGAATTAGTACAGTCATTATGGAAAATAGTATGGAGATTCCTCAAAAAATTAAAGATAACACTACCATATGATCCAGCAATTCTACCACTAGGTATATAACAAAGGGAAATGAAATCAATATGTCAAAGAGACATCTGCACTCCCAGGGCCACTGCAGCACTATTCACAATAACCAAGAAATGGAAAAAACCTAAGTGACCAACAACTGATGAATGGGTAAAGAAAATGTGGTACTTACATACAAGGGAATATTATTCAGCCATAAAAAGAATGAAATACTATCATTTGTAACAACATGAATGGAAGTAGAGATCATTATGTTAAGTGAAATAAATCAGACATAGAAAGACAAGCATGATCTCACTCGTAAAAGGAATCTAAAAAACGTTGACCTCACAGATAATAAAATGATGAGTAGAAAAAAAATTAACCCTGTAGTGAACTCTTTATGGTAACCTCAGGGCATAACTCTGAGGAATTCAGCCCCTATTGGTACATCTCTCTGAACTGCTTCCCAGCCTCCCTGGGCCCATAATGAGCTGCCCAGCACTCAGGCTTCTGATAAACCCAGGTTCCCACACTGAACTTAGCTGACAAAAAAGAATCAGGGTTT
Source organism: Pedetes capensis (assembly GCA_007922755.1). Taxonomy (NCBI): domain Eukaryota; kingdom Metazoa; phylum Chordata; class Mammalia; order Rodentia; family Pedetidae; genus Pedetes; species Pedetes capensis. The sequence goes on along the minus strand of VMDO01002869.1, from coordinate 84,786 downwards.
TCAATAAGTCTGTGTGTTCTTTCTAATTTTAATAACTCTGGGTACTAAAATTATAAGGTTTATGACAACCATGTTACAAATAAAAGAGCATAGTCAAGAGTACATAGAGTATAAGAGTACCATAGTCAAGAGTACAGGAAAGATCCTATTATTCCAGACCTCAAATAGGTGAAAAATGACTTCATAAACAGGAAGGGAAATTATTTTCCAGCAAGGAGATTCTGTTCCAATATTAGCTGTAGGAAAACTAATTTGTCAAAAAGAAAAAAATGAAAACTAAAATGAAGGAAAGCTAATTAGTCTTTAAATTCTGTTTATAATTGTTTATTATATCTGTAAGCTGTTTTTAAATTTGAAAAGTTTAATAAGCAAGAAGATTTTCTTTCTGCTTGAGAGAAACTAATATTTGTGGAGGACATTTATATATATTCTCATATATCTTATCTCTGTCTATAGCCATACCACCCTGGTGTCTGATCTCATCAGATCTCAGAAGTTAAGCAGGGTTGGACCTGGTTAGTCCTTGGATGGAAGACCACCTGGGAATACTGGGTTCTGTAGGCTTGGGAGAAGGATGCAGCCCACCCCTGAAACTATCAGCCTGAAACTGAAAACCCTGTGAATAGCAGAGAAACACTGACCATAGTGCCAGGCACGGCACAGTATCGGGGAGTGTTTCGTTCTGTTGTGCCTAAAGTCACTATGAGCGGGACTCGATGGCACCTAACAACATGTTATCTCCATTCCAAACTACTTACACTTGCTCCAGGCTGCTATTTCTGCTCTTTCTGCTTTTCCAGAGGGGGTAAGAGTGGTTTCTGAAATGTGAAAGGTCCTGTTACTCAGGTTCAGAAGAGCATCTAGTTAGGGCTTCCACGTGGAGCGCAATAACATCTCACTGGCTCAAAAGCCTTCTCAGCATCGTTAGGATCCGCTGTCTGCTTGCTGATCTTCAAGTACAAATATCACCATGTCACTGTTCCCTGGGAGGTGAACAGGCCAAAAGATGCAATCTGAAAAATCTTCGTCCTTAAATACTTTGCCCAGGCAAAAACCAAAAGCACTTCTTCAGAAATCAGGTCTGCCATGGAGTTTATGCATCGTTCCACTCAAAGCCCTGGGACCCTTTGTTGCTATCCACAAAGGATTACGCTATTTCTGTTTGGTTAAATTGCTTTCAGGTTTCAATTTAAAAGTTGAACGTCCATACGTTTAAGTCTGAGTCATTTGGAAGAAGACATTTCCTTTCAGAATAAAGAGAAATACCCATTTAGACTCATCTCTGTAAAAACACATTGATGCCATCACTGCTTCTTCTAAAAGGCATTGTTATCCAAATCTGTGAGTTAATAGACTCTAATGAATAATCTACAAGATGCATCTGAGGTCTCTCATCCAGCATTTGGACTTGATCACCACCTCAACCCCATTGGAGGGGGAAGGGTAGATGAGTGATGGCTCTCGGCTTTAGCTGCACATTACAATCACCTGGAGAAATTTTAAAAATGCCTGATGCCTATGTTCCACCCCTATTAAGTCCATTATAATTAGTCAAGGCATAGTATGGATGCAGGGATTTCATAAACTCCCAAGTGATTCTAATGTGCAGTCCAGATTGAAAAACACTGTTCTATTTTCCCACCTAATTGATTGGAGAGACGATGGCACTTTGACCTTATGAAAAATGTGTTTACTTCCTCTTCAGATTTTCCTGAGTTGAACCATATAACAATATGTCTGTCACTTCAGGACCAAGTTGAATAAAGAACAACTATTGTAATACCTTGATTTTAGTGAGGAATCTAGCAAGCAAGAATTGCTATTGCAAGCTCCATAACAGGGTGTCCTAGGAATTACATGAGACTATGCACTGAGGTGCAGAAAGAAATAATTTATTTGAAAGAAAGAAATAGGGGAGAAGGGGAGGAAGAGAGAAGAAGGAAAGAAGGAGAAAAAGAAAGAAGAGAAATTAAGATTTACTTATATTTAATATATGGACTGGGTAACCAAATGTCCAGGTTGCTCCAGACTAAACTACTTTCTAGAAGGCATGACTTTCAATACTAAAACTAGGAAAGTCCCACGCAAACCAAGATCAGATAGTCACCATGATGTGAACTAATGCTGGCACTCTCCATTTCCATGGCGCTGAGAGTGTCGCCAGGGACAAGAGGAAGTTATGCAGGGTCAGGAGTGCTGCAGGTGCCCTCAGTTAACCCATTTCCATTAGACTACAGCCTAAGAGGCTCTTTTGTACCACAAAAAGAACCACTGATTAGTAGCTAAAGGCTCCAAAAGAACTGTAAAACTTAAAAATAAACTACATATTTTTTCAAAATATAAATATAGCAGGATTACCTGCGTTCTTTGTGGTTTTGGGTGTTTCCTGAGTCTGGGTCTATGCACTGGGGTGGCACCGGACCCCAGCCACTGTCTTGCAGGCTGTGCAACCACCACCCCCAACTCACTGCCCAAAGAATCCCAGGCTCCCATGAGCTGAAAAATGCCCAGAAATGACCAAGAACTATTTTTTGTGAAGTCTTTAAATCTTCAAATAATTTCAAATTTTTTAAAGCTCTTGAGTCAATAAAAAAATACTGTAATCAGAATAATGTCTTCAGATTATTAAAGAAGAAGCCCTGAAGATAAAAGAGAGTGATAGATCACTTTATATCTGTGACCCTTTTAGTGGCACTGTCTTTGGTCACCTTAAAAAGAATCTACTGATTCATTACTTTTTTGTGTCTGAACAAGAGAGAAGCATTGAAATAAAAGTAAACTGGCTGTAATTCCATCCAGATTACAAAAAAAAATGACTCGTTTGAAGGAGAAGAAAATAGAAGATTGGTCCTCAAGTCATTATTTGTATACACCACCAGTGATGTGTCCCAAGAGCTGAAGATCCAGTTTATAACAAGGTTATATCTGATGTAATTGTATCTTGTACAAGCCTGAATAAAGAGAAAAGGAAAAGGAGCTGATACATCAATATAAACATGGAAGATTTCAAGAGTCCTGCTTTTCTTGGTGGCATCATCTATGTGACTGGCTTAGATGGTGCCTGGCTTAGGAAGACAGTTCAGCAACTCACAGTTAAGCATGGAGGTTACTACATGGGACAACTGAAAATGAATGCACACCCTTCATCTTGCAGGAGCCTAAACGAATGTGCCAAGAGGTGGAACATACACTGTGTGACCACACAATGGTTTTCGGAGGAAGGTTTTTGTCATGATGAACTTATATACAATATAGAACCTAGGCCAGAAGGAAAGACTATGCCTGACATGCCACCCCACCGTGGTCATTTTGACAGAACTGATAGTCATGCTCTCAGATGTTAGCCATCTTTCCAACATAAACAGAAGTTGCATAAATGAATCAATATTCAGTTAATAGCAAGTTAGAGTCTACACTTGAAAACCTAGAAAATCTGGATGTCAGTTTGTTTCAGGCACCTGAAGATTTATTAGATGGTTGTCAGGTAGATCTTTGTGATTTTAGTGGCAAAGAGCTAGATAAACTGAGAAGGCTTATTCGTGGTGGAGGTGGAGTTTATTTTAATCAGCTTAATGAAAATGTAAACTCATGTTATTGTGGGCGATTATGATGATAAAGCAATTTGGGAATCAACTCAGGTTCTGTCAGTTTAAATATATATATATGCATAAATTTGCTAATCTTTTTTGGTTGACTGTCCAAAATATGTTACTTACTCCTTTAAAATAATATTTAAAAAATATTATTTTTTAGTGCCAAGATTATTTAAAAAATAACCACAATCTATTAACTAATAAATATTTTTAATAACAAACATAATTTTCATCTAATCCAGCCCATCAAGGTAAAAGATAACACTTTAATGTCATGACACTTTTAATGTCATGACACTTTTAATTTAGAAATTCATGCAATGGAGAAAACATTTAGAAAGTAAAAGTGTAGTGGAAGTTTAGAAATGATTCCATCCTGTGATAACTGTGGCTAACAACAATATAGGTATGTGTCTGTAAAACTTTCATATCTGTAAAAACTTTCATATCTTCACAGTCTTTTTTACTTAAAGAAGTGGAAGCAGAACTTTTTGGGTTGTTTACATTTTTCCAAATAAAGAGTTTGAGTGTACAAAATATAAAAAGACAACGCCTTCAATGAATTTATAAGACCACTTGATGCCAGTAAAGATGGAAATCTACTAGTTAAACTTAAAAATAAAACCTTTGTATAACTTATGAAAGAGATTTCTTAGTAATTTTTTTTGTGTGTGTGACAGTGTAGGATTGCCAATGATACACTATTTGGATCTAATTATCTTTATTTTTTTTTTTTTTAATTTTTTTGCGGTGCTTGAGGGCTAAACTCAGGGCCTTGTGCATACTTTGTAAGTGCTCTACTACTAGGCTGCACCCCAAACCCTTTTTTATTTTTTAAATTGAGACAGGGTCTTGCTAAATTATTCAGGCTCCTCTGACCTCAAACCTGTGATCCTCCTACCTCTACCTTCCAAGTCGTTGGGATTACAGGTGTGAGCCACCCTGCCCAGCTTAATTGTCTTTATGCAATACCATTTGCAGCTGTGACATCCATTCAAAGTCCTGAAATCAACTGAAGTTAAACCTAAATCTTTAAAATGGCATATCACAAAGACTTTTAAGGGCAATTAGTTATATTCTATAACACTTCTCCTTCTAAATATTATTTAGAGTTAATGAGGTCAAATGGATTTTCATACTATTAATAAATGAAATAATTAAAGATTACTTATTTTATATATACTTCATCTTTTAAGATTCCTAATATTGTGAGTGTCTTGAAATGGATATTATACTGATAGAATAGTTTAAGGATGTAATTTATAAATAACAAATTTACATAAATGTAAGAATTGATACTGGACTGTGGGTGTAGTTCAGTTGTAAAGCATCTGCCTTTACAGGCACAAGGCCCTGGGTTTGAGTCTCAACACCAAAAAAAATAAAATAAAAAATAGATACTCATACTGAAAAGAGATCACTGAGCTAGGAAACTATTTCAAAGCAGACATCTGTATAAGTCATGATGCCTGCCTATGCCAGAGATGGCACTCTACAAGTAAATAAGTGTTGATGGCAAAGAGATACATGAAAAAATGCTCAACATCACCAATTATTAGTAAAATGCAAACTGAAACCACAATGAGATATCATCTCACATTTCTTAGAAGAGCTCTCAAAAGACAAAAGACAAGTGTGGGCAAGAATGTGAAGAAAAGGGAAACGCGTACACTTTTTGGTGGGAATGTAAATTAGGAAAGTCTTTATAGAAAATTATATGGAAGCTCCTTAAAAAACTAAAAGTAGAATTATCATATTCAGTCCAGCAATCCCACTTCTACTATTTACCCAAAAGATTTGAAATCAGTATGTTAAAGAGTTCCCAAATTGTAATAATACTCACAATGGCCAAGTCATGGAATCCACCTAAGTATCCATTCAACAGATATTCAACAGATAAATGGATAAAGAAAACGTGGTCCGTATACACAATGAAACACTATTCAGCCTTTAAAGAGAAGGAAATTCTATCATTTGCAGCAACTTGAATAGAGTTGGAGCACATTATGCTAAGTGAGATAAAACAGTCACAGAGAGAACAAGACAGTATCTTCTCCCTTATACATGGAATCTTAAAAATTCAAACTCACAGAAGCAGAAGGTAGAATGTGCTGGTTTCTGAGCTGGAGAATGGAAGCAATGAGGAGACGATGATCAAAGAGCACAACAAAACCTAAGACAGGAGGAAGAGGGTTTGGTTTTGCCTTGTTTTGAGATCTATTTTATAGTGTGGTAAGCATCATTAATTATAGTGCATTGTACATTTCAACACTGCTAGGAGAGTAAATTTCAAAAGTTCTCACCTCAAAATTAAGTATTTAAAGCAATAAATATGTTAATTAACTTGATTTAATTATTGCACATTGTAATCATAAACCATGACACCAGTTTGTACCCCATAAATATACATAATTACATATTTTCAATTTATAATAAATTTTTTTAAATTTTAATGTGCTGAGTGAACAAGTGAAACTCCTTCCACACCAGCTGTAGTTGTAGAACTGACAAATAGATTAAGAATACCAGCTTATGGATGTTTCTACCCAAGCATTCAGGGAAAATATTTGAGCAGCATTCTGTGTCTGCAAATCTAATAAAGGAGACTCTAGTACAATCTACTTACAATCATCCATTTCAATATTTAGGAGAAGTCAACAGAGAATCTCCCAAATTAAGTCATTTCCACAAAGAATCATGGGGTGTCTCCTATTTGACTCACAACTAAAGAAAAACCCAAACTAAACTAAACCAAACTAAAGAAAGTAAGAAACTAAAGAAAGTAAGTGTCTAGGGTTTCAGACGTCAAGAAACTCATGTTTAGCTTTAGAACACGTATCCAATCTTCCACTCAGAGACTAGTGCAGACTGATATTCAGAAATTTGAATCACTTGGTTTTGTGACTTTGTTATTTGGCACATCTAGCTTCTTCATTTTACCATGTACTCATCTATTCTCAGCACCCCAGTTTCTCGCTGGAAGTGGACAGCTTCTGTATCAGAATCATAAAACACCCATCTCTACCAAGCCAGACTCTCTGCTCCCATTGCAGACCAAGTTGTGCATGCTTCCACCTCAAAAGAAACTTGTTGTTGTTAGCTGCCATTGAGTCATGTCCCACTCATAGTGACCCTCATAGGGTTTTCAATGGCTGTTTCAGGATTGCCCCCGGAGTGGATTTCCACGTCCTTCTCCCATTTTTGTGGTGCTGGGAATCGAACTTGGGATCTTAGAGACTGCAGAGAGGTACTCTACCAACTATGCTAAATCCCAGCCCCTCAAAAGAAACTAGGTAAAGCAAAATGGTTGTTGTTGTTGCTGTTGCTTGTTTTGGTTTGGGTTTTTTATTTTTTTATTTTTGGCACTATTGGGTGTTGAACCCAGGGCCTCATGCATGCTAGATAAGGGCTCCACCACTTAGCCACACCCTAGCCCCTTTTGTACTTTTTGAGATAAGGTCTTCCTAAATTGCACAGGCTGCCTCTGGGCATAAACCCATGATTGTTTTGCCTCAACCTCCCTAGTCTTTGGGATTATAGGTGTGTGACATGACACCTGGCACTCAAGTGCTTTGGGTTTTTTTGGTGTTTGTTTGTTTGTTTGTTTGAGATAGGGTCTCCCTGTGTAGCTAGGCTGGCCTGGAACTCACTATTAGCCCAGGCTGGCCTCAGACAAGCATTGATCCTGCCTCACCCTCCCAAGTGCTAGGATTACAAGGATGCGCCTCCACACCCAGCCCCAAAGTACATGTTTCATAGATCTTTCCTTACCGTTGAGCCTCACTAAAGCTGGAGACAAAATCCAAATCACTTTCCTTTCATTCTGTTCTCCAGGTTAGAATCTGCATGAATATGCAAAACAGATAATGGTGCTGAATATTTCTACTAAGCTAAATAACTAGATGTGCTCTTGTCCTCCAAAATCTGGACAGAAGACATAACAGAATAGCGTGGATGATTTTTAAAATAATCAGTGAGGCAGTGGACTCACAGGCTCTTCATAACTCAGAAGATTTCCAGGAAAAAGCAACTCTTCCAAAACTGTTACCCACACCAAGGATTGGTGTTGGAGGGGACTGGCTGCTTTGGTTTGATTTCATTGGGACATCTGGCCCTAAGAGATGCGTTCGTTGGGCATGGTGTCATATGCTCCTGGGTCCTGATGGATAGCTTTCCAGAGCCTGCCATGGAAATGCCAATGGTAGAACTCATCCCGGATGTCCAACGTCATGAAAAGTTACTGACATAACAAGAACAACAAACCAGAAGAGCAATAGGGTTAAAAGCCTTTCTCCTGACTCTCAGACCCCATTCTTCAGCAGACTAAGCTCAGTGACTATGCACACGTTCTGCTGGGAGACCTGGAAGCCAGCCACAGGGGGACAGCATTTACCTCCTCCTGCAATAGATCAATTTGCAAAATCAACAAGACCAGTGTAAGCACCTCCCTCTAATGACACCGTCTGACAAGGGACTGAAAGTTCAGGGGGATTGATTTAGTAAGAAATAAAACACTCCAGCACAGAAAAGTCTCTACAAATCTTTATTGAAAAGGTTTCCATCTCAGCACAATAATCCAAAAAGAAACCTAGATGGACCCTACATCCAAGACATTGGGCTTCAGGTTAAGAAGGGAAAGAGATTTTCGATCCTACGCAGAGTACTTCATTTATGTTAGTTTTTGCCAACTTTAACTCCTTTCTGGAATTTGCTTCTGCATCCTCTCATATCCTCAGGTAGCTGGAAAATCTTGTATAGTGTTTTTTATAGGAAATCAGGGCTTTTAATCAAATAGGACTCAGACCCTCCTCTCCTTTGCCTACTCACATTAACTACTCATAGGGATATAGGTTTTCCATCCAAAATGTTGTCTTCAGCCTTTAAATCTAAACAAAAATAATTCAAGATTTGTGTACTGGGATTTTAGGCAGATATTAAGAAATTTGGCTTGAAATAAACCCAAAGCGAGGAAAATAATCCAAAAAAGGCCACTTTCTCCAGAGTTTTTATTTAACATGGCAAGGGGGTGGGTGAAGAAACTGTCATTTCCCAGGAAAGTCTATATTACTTCTATGTGGAGTCCACAATGAAAGCATCTCCCTAGGGGTGACGATGGTGCCATTAGCAGATGACGAGCCAGTACCGATGGCCTATGTCCACTATCAAGAGCAAGTGCCTTAACAACACCTGTTCTCAGTCCCCTTCAAATCTGATGTTTCTCTGGCAAGAATAAAATAAAATTGAAAATGAAACCTAGCGGTACTTCTGGCCCTAGAAACCCTTAGGAAGGACAGTTCTTGGATGGGCGCGACCTTGCTTCCACACCATGGTGGCTTATGGACAATTGAGGATGTTAAAGAAGGCCACATAACAGCACCAAGCAAGGATCCCTCCCTGTTAGGCTTCAGGGGGTTGTGGCAGAGAGTCAGGAAGGGGAGAGAAATGGGCAAACCTATCCTCCATCCTGTTTATAATGGCTAAGTGTTCCTTGCAAGTATCCAAGGGAAGAGGGACAAAACCGCCTCTTAACAGTATGTTTTTTAACTTTATTATCCTTCTTAGTAACCAGACTAAAGCATCCCTCAGCCTGCACCTGTCCCCATAAACATTCCTCCTCCACACCCCCCTCCACCCACAGACACCCTTGCACATGTTCCCATCCCTACTCTGTCCCGTCTCCTGTCACTGACTGCCCCTACTCACCTGATGTTCCCTTCCCACCCCAGCCCCCACAGTGTGGAGCCCCAGCCTTTGCAGCTGCTTCCACGTATCTGGTTGAGGCTGAGAACATCAAAGAACAACCGTGGGAAGTGCCAGCTCAAGGACTGTGGCGTAGGGTCTACCCTTGGCTGTCCCACCCGGGGAGGCTGGAGGCCGGAGCTGCCAGCCTCCCCGTGGGGCAGCCCCGTGGGGCAGCCCCTACATCTCAGAATGACAGAGGGTGTAACTGGCCCTGGGATATTTCAGCAGTGCTGCTGCTACCACGAAGGAGCAGGCGCTGAAGAGAAGGGACCTTCTCCCAGGAAGGTGAGGTGACAGCAATGGGAGCGCCTGGCACTGCGGACTTGGTAACATTTGTCATAACATATTATACCTGAGGTTCCTATAATCCCCTCCCCAAAAGGAAGAGAACTGGAGAAAGAAATAAGAAAGAAAAAGAAAAGGAGGGAAGGTGGGAGGGAGGGCAGGAGGGGGAAAGACTATGATTGTAGTTTGGGGTACAAAGTATAGTTATGCAACAGCTACTCCAAACAGGAATCTGGGCTGCATCTCAGGCTCACTTCCAATCCCAGTGTCAGGGAAAAGGACTCTTGGGGGGAGCCAGCCCTAAAAGCCCTCCACGGAGAGGGTGTGGTTGAGCTCATACGCGTTGCTATCTTCTTCTTCCAAAAGCAGCTTGTCGATGGTCAGGGAACTGAGGGCTCTCCTGGGGTCATCCATGTCCTGAAGGACCGGCTCAGGGATGGAGATGGGGAGCTGAACAAACTGGGGCCCAGGCAGCGCTGGGGCTGGGGGCTGGTACTGCAGGGTGGAAGTGGGCAGCGTGGAAAGGGGCTGAGGCCACGGGAAATAGGTGAGAGGCGCCTGGTGCTCTGGGCTCTCCAGCGGTGGCCCCATTGTGGGCGTGGTGGCGCTTCTCGTCTGTGGTAGGGAAACACAGGACCAGTGGTTAGTGGGCCTGGGATAACCACACACTCATCCTTGCCTCCTAGAGATCTTCAGCTCCCAGTCAAGTCTGCCCCTCCCTGGTTTCTCATTGTGCCGGTCCACCTCCTCCTGCTGAGAGTTGCCCTCAAGGGAGAGCCAGACAAACTTCAGCTGTGTCCCTCACTCATCATTGACTCACTATATGACTTTGCACTTGCTATGTCCCAACTTGGAAGCCTTATTTTTCTCACCTATAAAATGGGATACCTGGCGCACGCCTGTAATCCCAGCGGCTCGGCAGGCAGAGGTAGGAGGATCGCAAGTTCGAGACCAGAGGCAGTCTGTGTAACTTAGTGAGACCCTGTCTCAAAAAGTAAAAAAAAAAAAAAAAAAAAAAAAAA